>APFE030104328.1:211909-291179 GCA_000404065.3 Pinus taeda | reverse complement strand
AGTATGAGAGGATTGATAGTTGTCTGATGAAGTTGAGATTCACTAGGAGTGAAACCGATCCAAACCATTACCCGAAGGTTGTGGATGATAGACCTCTCATACCAACACCTTATGAGGACGACCTATTTCTCACAGGTGCAGACCCTCTCATTTGCAGAAGTAAGAGGGAGTTGGATTCCGGATGTGGAATAATGAGTTGCAAGCCTGTGACTACCTCGAGGATCTTAACTTTCATAAGTTATATGGTAGTGATGTTGGACCTGATTCGGGAAATGCCTCTGAGTTTCATAAACTCGTTCGCGTTGATGTTATTGGTGAACTTCCGTCGGGAAATATGTTTTGCAATTAGCATGGTGAACTCATATTTGTTTGAGCCTCACTGGATTGGTGCTAAGAATCTTCTGAGATATCTTTGGGGCACAATCTCTCATGGATTGAGATACACTGTCAGAAATATGAAACTGCATGATTATTCGAATGCTGATTGCGCAGGCAGTGTGCAGGATCACTAGAGCACTTCTCAATGCTGGTTCTCTTTGGATTCTGCTTTGATATCACTGATGAGCAGAAAGCAGAAGTCGGTTGCTATAAGCACCGCCGAGACCGAATACATAGCTACAAGTATGATCTCGTGTGAAGCTGCATGGTTGCAGACGCTCTTAAGTGAGCTGTTTGTACACATGATGAATAACACTATGATCCTTTGTGACAACCAGAGGGGGGATTCGATTATTGAGGAATCCCGTATTCGATGATTGCTCCAACAAATAGACACCAGATCTTGCCTTATCTGGGATATGGTAAGTCGATAAGCGAGGAGGCTCCATCACATTGAGACTGATGTACAGGTCGCAAACATTTTGTCAAAGCCCCGGGAAAAGCTCAAATCTGTGACTTTCTCGAACGACTTGGAGTCGTTGAGAGACCTTCTTATAAGGGTCTTGCATGTTACATGCATTGAGCTCAGGGAGCTCTGGAGGGCTTGGGTACTTATAGGAGCAACATACGACCACAGGGTGACTCACCCTCCCTTGGTGGTGCGCTATATACAGGATGATAGGTTCAACCTTCCCCTGTGATACTCCGTGGCGACCGTGGAACAAGATGATTAGTTCTCCTGTGGGCTGGGATGATTAGTTCTCCCGTGGCAACTGTGGAACAGGATGATTAGTTCTCCTGTGGGTCGAGATGATTAGTTCTCCCGTGGCAACTGTGGAACAGGATGATTAGTTCTCCCGTGGCAACTGTGAAACAGGATGATTAGTTCTCCTGTGGGCCGAGATGATTAGTTCTCCCATGGCGATTGTGGGGTAGAATGATTCGTTCTCCTGTGGACAGGATGATTCATCCTCTTGTGGATAGGATGATTAGTTCTCCTGTCAAGGCATCCTACCCATGTAGTTTGGGACTCATGGGAAGTACCTCTCATCTAATCAATGAGCAGGGAAATGGGGTTAGGGACCATAGTAGTACTATTGATGGACACATCGTTGTATCTACTGTACTGCCTATGCTAGGATGACCTCCATTGATCTGGGATCAGTATGAGTGGCTTGAGACACTCTCTTGTGATATTGATCTGGGATCAATAAAACTAACTTCGGGTCAGTAGAGAATGGTATGAAACATTCTTGATCAATTCTTCTTCTTCATGGTTCAGCAGAGCAAAGCAATGCAGGGCACTGATGGCAGAGATAGTACAATCAGACATATGGATCAACGGATGGAGTGCTCCCTAGTTGAGAGGGAGTGTTAAAATTGGCAACTAGGGCCAAACTCCATGTGGGTCATCTTATTAATGGAAGTTGACATTTTTCTTGGATCCCTCTCATCAAGAGGTGTAAGATTGATCTAAAGATCATCCGATTCCGATAAGTATTCATGGAGATATGAATTTATTTGTGTTGTGGGACAATTCATCAAGGTCGGCCAACAACCAAATAAACCCCACTTGTGCTCAACATTTTAATATAAATAGAGGTGGTCTTCAAGTCATTTTCAATGGAGTTGGGATCTCTTCCTCTCTACTTGTCTTTGGGTTTTAGTAGGAGGAGAGATCCTAAGGGATAACACTGCCCTAATCTAGAGGGCAGAAGCCGGAACTGTTGGGAACTGCCAGAACTGCCGAAAACAACCGGGAACTGCTGGAACTGCCAGAACTATAGGAATTGTCAGCACTGTTGGAATTGCCGGAACTGTCGGGAACTGCCGTAATTGTCTGGAACAACCACAACTGCCGGGAACTGCCGGGAATAGCTGAAACTGTCGGGAACTGCCGGGAATAGCTGAAACTGTCGGAAACTGTCGAGAACTATCGGAGCATCTATCTCCGAAGGAGAGCAGCATGCAAGGGACAACTAACTAACATTGGGGCAGTTGCTTAGCAACAAATACACCAAGCATGCAATGTTACAACTAGCATGCAAGGGACAACTAGCATGCAACAGCAAGCATGCTGAGGACAACAAGCAAGCTAGGGACAGCAAGCAAGCAAGGTGCAACCAGGGCATAGGTCAGTACGACAACATGGTGTAGCAATGGCACATAATGTAGTACAATGACGGGTACAGTCATGATTAATGAAGCGAGATAAGATGTAACATAGTGATGATGGGTGCAACATGGTGCAGCGCAGTGAGGTGCAGCATGATGACGAAATGCAGCACAACAATAGGTGAAGGAGTCACCTTGGAGAATCAGTTGAAGCAGCATGTCTTCACCTGATCTCATGTATCATCTTCTTAGAGATGATCTATGCTCTTATCTAGATAAGTCAAAGTGTTGACTTCTGTTGTAAACGTACTATCTCTCTCTCTACTGAACTATTGAAGAACATATAAGAAGAATCGATCAAGGGTTCCCCACATTAGGGTTTGTCCTTGGCTAGCGCCACATCTTGTGTCCTCTTGTCTTGGCTTGTCTTCTGCGATTTATGTTTATGTTCTATCTGCAGTTTACTTTAATGTTGATGTGATTGCTAATCTGGAAAAGGTATTGAGCTAACTATGAAAATTGAAATAAATTGCTCTAAGCATAGAACATACCTAAAATTAACAACTCATTTCGTTTTGTCTTGTCTTGATTAGGAAAACATCTGCTATATTCTCAAGGAGTATGAAAGAGAACCTCTCAAAACAAGGTTTGTCAAGGAACAAAGGAATGCTTTAAAACATTGATTTCTTTATAATAAATGTTTATTCATTTGACAATCCATTACTGACATTGTTGTGTCTAGCTATACTGAATCACATTGATTCTTAATTTGGGTGATTCATCACTTGATAAATCTACACCACTCCTATTCTTAACTGATTTTATAGAACCCTAGACAGGTTCTTTGGAAAACCCTAACCTAAGGGTATGCTAATGTGAATGTCTGAAACCCTAAACTACTTGGGGATATTGTGAAATGTTATTTGAAGTTCTTGTTGATGATGTCATGATTGGGATTTCCGTATGATCATGAAATCTTAACTTGTTAGAGTTGAATGATGTTTGTCTAAGATCTCGAACGTTTGAAATTTTGGAATAGTAGGGTTTGCTTTGATATGTTATGAAACCCTAGATTTTTAGGGTTTGGTTGGGCCTATAAGCAAAACCTTCGTTATGAAAGCAAGATCATAGGAATGAAACCCTAGGTATATATAATAATATATATATATATAATATATATATATATATATATATATATATAATATAGATCTGTGTGTGTGTCCATTTGGTCGAAACCCTAGCTTGGTCTAGGTCAATATATGTCTAATGTTTTATTGTTTTCTGACATATGATATGCTTATGCATGATAATGAATTCCAAGATCTGTGTGTTGATCTAGTTATTGATGGTCATAAGTCTTGGGATCTAATACAAGTCCTTGTCTGAGATTCTAGGATGATGATATTTGGAAATCTAGGGTTTTGCAACTAAACCCTAGTAGTAGTTAAATTATTTATTATGTGTGATATAACAATCTGAGATCTATTTTTTATAATGATTGTTGAGATTGTGAAAATGGAATTCTAGGGTTTTGGAGTTAAACCTTAGTAGAAGTAAAAAAATTTGATGTATGATAACAATGTGATAATTTAAGATTTGTGTAAGATTATTGAAATCTGGGTTTTTAGTTGTGATTGATGGTTCATTGAAAATCTAGGGTTTGCAACTAATTCTACTAGAAGTTGGTCATGTTGATGACTAAGTTGTGATTGGTTTTCACTAATTAATTCTCATATATGAAATCTAGGATTTGTATGAAACCCTAGTAGAAAGTCTAACAAATGAATTTTGAAAGTTGTTAGATGCTTTGTAGATCTATATTTGTTTGAGTTGTTTCTAGGGTTTGCTATATGTTGTAGTAGGGTATGTCATACCTATGGAAGAAACATTGAAACACTGGATGTAATGAAAGTTGTTATGAAGTAGTCTAGTGTTTATGACAAAGTCCCTAACAAGATGTTGAAGAGTATGTGTCTCTTGTTTTCATATCTGATATATGTAAGGTTGAAATGCTTCCGTAATTCTAATATGGCTAACTTCATACTTCTATAGAATTGGTTGTACTTGCTATCTAAGTTGTGCAGGTACACAATCTTCAATATGGTGAAGATGCTCATTGATGTGATAAGCATGACGAGGATGATGGTAACTTTGATGAAATGGTTGGAAGCTAAGAAAGGTTCTTTGATGATGAAAAGAAGAAGTTGATCTCTCTGAGGAAGCTTGAATAGAAGAGATCTCCCTAAGATTAAGAGGGAGTCTGGATAAAGAGATGCTCCTTAGTTGAGAGGGAGGGCATATCTTGGTTTTGATTGAAGATGAATTTCAAAGGTTATGTTGCTGCATAAGTAGGAAAGGAATGTGTATGATTGAGGAATATTTTGTCAAAGATTTAGTTGATGGTCCTACTATGAAAAGTTGAGAAGCAACATCAAGACCGCAGAGGTTTGTATTTGATTATGTACATGTGAAAGTATATTATTGATTGGCGTTGTGTTTGTACAGGTGAATTTCTCGAAGGTTTTGATAGCATGCTGGTTACCAATCAGTTTGATTGGGAGAGATTGGTCAACCTTGCTCTGTTGGATCAAGGAGTGTTGGGGTTTTGTGAGTGAAACATTGCTTGGGAGAACATCTGGCAAGCAAGTTGTGTTGATGTCTAGGTCTCAAAGTTGGAAAGGTGGTGTTGATTATAGGTGTTGATTATAGAGCTCTATTTTTGGATACACACTTGAATCTTTGGGTTGGTGGTTAGCAAGTAAGCCTGATGGTACCTAGAGGGGTTGAAAGCTTGAGTCCACCTTATTCCCAATTGGATAGATTGCCCTAGTCAGGAATCTAGTCTGTGGCATTGTGGTGCCTAAATTGTTGAGAGACCAATGGATAGATTCCCTAGTCAGGAATCTAGTCCATGGCATTGTGCTGCCTAGAAGTTCTTCATGGTTCATATAGTTGAGATCTTCCTTGTACTTGTATATAATGAATACATCCCTAGTTAGGAGGGAGTGTTGGAAAATGTAACTAGGTTTAGTCTTCATTTAATGTATTTGAGTCATCTTGTAATGTACTTGTCAAAAGAATAAAGAAAAGAATTATTATTATTATTATTATTATTATTGTGACTTATTAAAGCATGAGTTTCATGCTTGGGTCACATGTTTTAGGTCAAAGTCCCCATTGAGGACTTCTAGGATTTTTTCCGAGTCAATAGAGTCATTGTACTTTTAAAGAGATCCTCCACATCAAGTCGGCCTAAGGACATCAATTCAACCTCCCTTGAAGCCTATAAATAGAAGCAAGTCAAATTCATTTGGAGCACTTCATCTCAAGCAAGTTCAATATCTCTAAGGAAGTTGGGAAGTGCGAAGAACGAAGTTAGGAAGCCAAAGGAAGTGCGAGTTGGGTGGAGTCCAAGGAGAAGAAGAAAAATGAAATTTTGGTGCCTCTCTCTCTCTGTTTCATGCCCTAGATTGGGAGATCAAAGTCTTCCAAGATTTGCTAACGCTGGAAGCTGGCTGATGTCGGAAGCTGCTACATAGTCAAAGTTGCTGGAAGAGAGGTCGAAGATCTGGGAGGCTAACTTGCTGTGGAGGGAATTTGGTTTTTGTATAGGGTGAAGAGTCTCAAAGAATACTATTGAAAGGAAGAGAATTTTGATTGGGTTTTCCCCTCGAGGGGGGTATTTTCCTGGCATAGTGCCTACATCTGGTGCCCATTGTTTATGTGCTTTCGCTTTGGTAATTGCTTGATGAACTAAAAGAAAGAAGATATCAAGAATCATAACAACAAATCAAGAACATCACAAGTAATTATCAAGAATAAGAAAATCTTTTTGCCTTTCTGATTTTCTAACATCATTTAGATAGGGCATTAAACTAAAATCCACCAAGATCTTGCATTTCACTTAGATCCAGGTCTTGCACTTCATATATGATAGATTTGCATCCTACAACAACTGTTCATCCGGTAGCTTAGAATTTTAATTCATATTGTGCAAGTAAATTGACTCCTAAGGCACTGGTCTCTAACTGATAATTTCAATAAGTCTAATAAAGTGGTGCTTAATAATTATACTTGCCTTTAATTTTAACTAAGTTGATAGCCCATTCAGTTTTGTCTCCTTCACTTATTAGTTCCCAACAAGTGGTTCATCTCTTCATCCATAGTGACTACCCCCCTTAGTCTGCAATTAGGAGACAAATTAAACGGAGAGGACATGGATCAGAGTGACAGCCCCTGTCCTGAGCGTTGTCACAATCTATTGTACAATTTGGGCGACAACAAGTCGTATCTTGGGAAAATGAAAACCTTTTCGAGTGAAATGAAAAGTGTTTCTAACTTAAAGAAGTGCTTTAAATGCAATGGAATAGTCCCTTCAACCCAAAAATAGTAGAATGCAGAAATGTGGCAACACAAAATTAGGAAATCAATCAACAACATGAGTATCTCTTCAAATAGACTCTAACACCATGTTCGAGAATAGAAGGCATTCAACACGGGACAAAAACCTTATGTAACCACTCACACAACCAAATCAAAGATCATAACATCAATAATTTTATGCCACTACTATCCTCTAAGAGGGAAATAGTCCACTACCACAACCAATGTAGCCATTTGAGGTAGTTTATTAGTGCAAAAGAGAAAATTATACATATGGGATTTTCTCACAATTGATCATCAACAACCAACCCTTCATGCTCTTGAAATAGAGATCATGGACCAATCAAGTGTGAAGTTGCATATCAATAGTTGTTAATATCAAAGAAAATATGAGTTGTTAGATCAATTTATGTGTAAAACATAGTGTGACCATCAAATTACATAACCACAAACATATACTAATGCATAGTAAAGAAACACACGTTAACCTAAAGACACATTAGGCCAAGTTGATCGTAAATAACTCCTAAGTCTCTAAATATCCTAACATGGATCCATTTTGTTCATATTTAAAAGTAAAGTGTTCACTTTCCCAACTTTTATATATGAGACACATTATCTGAGAGCTTCCATTAGTGCATGCTCAATTTAATTTACATGTACACTTTTGCAACAATAATTCATGTGAACTTCTAATCATGAAAAAAAAAGACACTGAAAGAAGGAAGAAAAATTCAACTCAATTCAATTGCAAAATTAAAAGTATACCATTTTTCATTAATATAGCTTGCTCCATTGATTGCACAATATTTTGTAGTAATGGTATCCCCATCCGATAATTTATCGATTCTCCATATCCTTTAAGATAATGTAGCACCAAATCATCAACCCATTCAAGTAGTTCAACCTGCCAAGAATTTTCATTCTCAATATGCACTTGCTATTAGAATCTAGTAAACCAACGTAATTTCCACCATTACATATTACAGTAATGGACGATAATTTACCTAAAGTTAATCCCAAGGTCCTCTAAGGAATACAAGAAAACAATTGAAATGAAACAAAGTTACTTGTAGTCAAAATCATTTTCCATTTCATATGTATACAACTTATAATATAGTAGAAAAACATTTCTATTTACAAATATTTATTTGCAAATGCTTGAAAGGAAGCCATCCAAGAAAAGAAGAAACCACCACATGACCATCAAGACTTCATAAGATCACATAATATAACCAATTATATTTTCCATATTTGCTATCTACAAGAGAAAAAATATTGTTCTTATTAGGCAACCAATGGTTGAAACCGGGAAGTACTATTCTTGGGTAAATGCCTAACAAAAGTTAAAACATAACAATGACATGGAAAATATACCTTGCTTTGAATTATTAAGTGTTTTCTTTCAAAATAAGTAGGAGGAAAACCTTCCATTAGAGATGTTGAATCTCAAGTTAAGCGTTGCACAAAAGCACAACATAGCATACGATATGGATAATTGTATGGATAAAGAAACATCAATGGAACAATTTATCACAGTAACAATTACCACCCCCTTACAATACTAAGCATTAGATGGTTGGGTAAGAATATACAACCCAAAACAATAATTTGAGATATAGATAGGGTAATGGAATGCTTCAAATTCCCCTTGAGATAAGATGAGATAATCATATTAATGTCCAACAAATGACCAAAAAAGTAGGTCAATGGGATTGAAGGAAAAGTACAATCACTGATAAACACCCGCAGGAGTATTTAAGGCTACTTTGAAATCATAATGTAAGATAAACTAATAGACACATGAAAAATACATGATAGAACTGTTGCCACACAATCTAGCAAGGTCCTAGGCGGGGAACCTAAGGGACAACTACTAGACCACAACTATGGGACAAAGACCCACTGTCACCTCAGTTAAAGTCCCCTATTTTTACGGACTTTCACTGATGGGAGGAGCCTTGATATGAAGGAAATCACCAATAATAATAGGATCAATCATAAGTTATAAAGTGATTTCCAAGGCCCATTCAAGGAGAGGCTCAATTAGGGCTCAATGCTTCAAGAGAAGCTAAAGGCTCTCAAAGAAAGACCTATGAGGAAGACATATACCTAGGATTTAGCAGTATTCAATAATGATGAGTATACTTAAGGTCAAGATCTTTAATATGAAATAGGACCTCTCTGGATGTGTTACAAGATGATTTGTCACTTGAAATAGGAGTTTCGCTTTTCTAGAGAGAGCTAAAAAGAAACCTATGCGAGACCTAGGGTTTATGAGTAATCGCAGGAGGCATTCCTCCAATGTGCTCTCTAGCTCAAGATAAGTAAGGAGAAAGGGTCTCGAATGATCAATTCCTTGAATATCATGTGCAAATGACCCTCAATAAGACCACCAACCTAAGACGTTCAAGATGGGATTCCAAAGATGCAACTAGAGCTTTAGTTTTCTCGCAAACCAACTGCAAGAATTGCCTCAAACTTGGAGGGCCACTAGAGGAGACACCAACGCAAATTCTTGTCCAATTGCTTTTGCAAAGTCCTCCTCTAATGCAATTCACAAGAAGCTCTAGTCGGATCAATGCCTAATCCTTGGGCTATGGAGTCCATTATGATTTAAAATTTGGCCAAAATCTCCTTAAAGGAGGTTAAAAGTGATGCCCTAGCAACCACTCTTTAACATTTACCACCCAAGATCTATGGACTTTCATGGAAGAAAAACAAGTTTCAATCCACTAGGAACATCCATTTACTAGTTATGCAATGAGTAACATGTGCAATTAACAATCTAACTTTCTTTACAATGATTTTCAATAACTTAGGGCAAAAAAGAACTAGCTAGCTGCAATAATTCCACACATTAGACATTATTTCAAGAAAGATCTTCAACAAATAACACTTGCAAGATAACAAGAGATAAATCCAATCATAGATCAAGAAGCAGCTCCAAGATAGAACGAAAAATTCAGCTTCCAAATATATCGAAATGCATCAAGAGATCTCCAATAGATAATCAAGAAAAAATGCGAAATTCTTCAAGAGATAGATCCAAGTGTTGATGATGATGATCTCTCTCAATGGGAGAGATCCCTATTTATATGTATCCAATCTAATTCGAATTAGCCTAAAATGCCCCTAAAATTATTTTAATATGCAAAATAACATATCCTTGGTGACAAGCCCACCAAGTAGTTCATAAAGTGAAGAAAAAGCCATCCAAAGTGAGCCGAAATGATGGAATCATGATGCAAAAGGGTCTTTGGAAGGCCGAAATAAGTCCTCAAGGTGACATAATGAGAGTGAGGGCTCCATGAATGATAGACAAGGGGGTGGCCCCTTGATCTCTAAGAAAAACATCATGTGGTGCTCCAAAGTGGCTCTGAGGCACAAGTAATGGTCTCATGGGTCTCGTGATGGGAGATAAGCCTGTAGACAGCTTCAAATGAGGGAACGGAAGATGGTGCTCGCCCTCCCATGTCTCAAGGATGAGACAAACCTCTTATGGGCCTTAGATCAGCTGCCAAACCCTGTATATACTACTAAACCAATATATACCATTGGTTTCTCAACAAGATATCAGAGGTAAGGTGACAACAATAAGGAAAGGCAGCGTGAAAATCATCCAATTGAAGATGGATACATAAGGACCGAACTTACGGAGATCATCAAGGAGAACCAAGAAGCATCAAGGAGAACCAAGAAGCATCAAGGAGGACTATCCATCTCATCACAAGTATCATATCATATAGAAGGAATAACAATTTGTAGAAGAAAGAAGACCTCAAAGACCCTACCTCCATTCAAAGAAGGACTCTACAACGCAGTAGTGGAAGTCAACATCATCAAGAAGGAATCTAGTGAAAGACATCATCATCAAAGGAGCACCTTCACTTAACAAGTAAGTATTCTATACTTTATGTCTCAATCTACAATGACTTCTTTCTGTGAGGAGAAAAAACTTATTGAACATCGAATTACCTTACATGGAAGAAGAGAATAGATTTGATGCTCATACAAAATGAAGTTTGTGAACATGTCACGGGTTCAATCAGGATAACCTCCTCAAGGACAATCTCAAGCACTATCAAAGTACATGAAAGGATAAATAAGGGCTCAAAGAAACCTTATTGAACCAATCAAGGATTCTCTCATTCCTTATGTAGCAAAGTTGAAGATAGCAAAAGAGACCTATGAAAAATTGGAGGAATTGTTTTTTGTAAGTACTGCAGGAGAAATTATATCGTTAAGAACCGAACTATAGAAGATGAAGGTATCAAAGGAAGAAGGGGTAGCCTCATACCTTATGAGGGTACCTCAAATAAGAGATCAACTACAAGAGCTAGGAGAAGTAATGTCTGATTGAAAGGTGACCACCATTGTGCTCAATGCAGTACGAGATGAATGGGGCAATTTTGTATCTAGTATCTACAGAAAGAAGGAAACTACCCCATTCAATGATCTATTGTCATTATGCAAAATTGAAGAACCCAGATTGAAGGCAAAGAACGACGTTGGATCAAGTGAACAAACTAGAGGATATGCAAATATGGCAAGGAAGAAAGGGAAGCCTCTAAAAAGATTTCAAAAGTAAATCGATATGTCTAAGATTCAGTGTTATGAATGTAATGAATATGGGCATTTCAAAAGGAATTGTCCTAAACTCAAGAAGGACAACAAGAAGAGACAGGAAAAAAATGAACTCCATCTCACCAAAGAAGTAGAAGACCATGGAAAAAAGAAGTCAAAGAAGGAAGAAGTGAAAGACCTTTACTATGATTGAGATAACATCATATACTTAGTTCTTTTTAGTTTGTAGAAGATAGAAGTCATGATGGAAAGCATCTCAAGTATCATAGGATGCATTATAGATGACATCATCATAGAGGCATGGAAGGATAGCCGAAGTAGAAGTCTATATGGTTGAAGAAGTCATCATGATAGAAAGGAAGTAGCTGTTGGCATCTTTATTGGAAGCATAGAAGGATAACCGAAGTAACAGTTTGAAAGATTGAAGCAAGTCATCTAGCAAGATATGAAGATAAAAGCTTGTCACACCTCATCATAAGGAAAAAACCATTTGCAGAATAAGGATCATTGAGATCCTCCATTGGAATCTTTGTTAAAAGGTTCACCTACACTTAGAAGAAGCAAGTGTCACGCAGAGATGGTTTACATTCCACCTTGTATGTGATCCACAGTTTAGAAGGATGATGGTATGATGACAAAGATGTGCAACTTGTCAAGTTGGTTGAAGTACTTTCATCTTCAAGCAAGGAGGAAGTTGCTAGAAGGAAGTCTAGATGACCAAAAGAAGGAAGAGGTATGTATATATTTGATAGATAAAGTCATCTCATCATATAATTGCAGATAGAATGGTTGAATACTCTATTTCATGAGCATGATTGAAGAAGAAGGGACTCTTCCTTATGAATGATACATGTGTCGGAAAATGTAACTATGTTCACTCTTCAATAATGTACTTGTCAAAAGAATAAAGATTTATTATATTATTATTATTATTGTGACTTATTAAAGCATGGGTTTCATGCTTGGGTCACCGTGTTTTAGGTCAAAGTCCCCATCGAAGACTTCTAGGATTTATTTTGAGTCAATAAAGTTATTGTACATTTAAAGAGACCCTTCTTGGACTATTGCGTCATGTAAAAAGGTTAAGTATTCAGTCAAATATGAATTATGTAACCTCCACACCATGTCGGCCTAAGAGAAGATCAAGTCAGCTTAAGGACCCTATTCAACCTCACAAGAAGCCTATAAGAGGAAGATCATCGAATTCATTTGGAGCGTCATTCTCTCATCAAGTTCGAGTTCTCTTGTAGTTGGGAAGAAGTGCGAAAATCTCTTGTTGTTGGGCAAAAGTGAGAAGTTATCTTGTAGCTGAAAAAGGTGTGAGGTCTATTGTCGAGAAGCCAAAGTGAATGCGAGTTTGGGGAAGTCTAAGGAGACAAGGAAAATCGAAATTTTAGGGTCTCTCTCACTTTGTTTCGTGCCCTAGATTGGGAGGTCGAAGTCTTCCAAGTTTCACTATTGCTAGAAGCTGCCAATTGCCATAAGTTGCTGAATAGTCAAAGTTGTTGGGAAAAGGTCGAAAATCTGGAAGGCTGACTTGGTGTGGAGGGAAGGTCTGGTCTTGGTCTAGGGTGAAAAGTCTCAAAGAATACTATTGAAAGGAATAATTATCTTGACTTGGTTTTCCCCTCGAGGGGGTTTTTGCCCTAGCATGTGCCTACATTTGGTGTCTATTGTTTTATGTGCTGCTACTTTTGGTAATTGCTTGATCAACTAAAGAAAGAAGCTATAAAGAATAATAATAATAAGAAACATCACAAGTAATTATCAAGATCAAGAAAATCTTTATGGCCTTTTTGATTTTCTAACAACATGAAGGTATGTACTATGAATACAATGTACCTTGAACTCTTCTACATATTGACATGATATGACCTCATGAAGAATATGAGGTGGTTAGCAACTATGGTTCCTATGATGAAGGAACTATGTATAGAAGATCTTGAGAAAGAAATATGTGAAGAAGGTGAAAGAAGAGTTCGTGAAAGATGTATCTATAGTCATGTAAGATATGATAAATGATCAACATCTAATAACTACAAGGGTTAACTATGACATCTTGAAGAAGGTATGTAGACCCTGATATGGATGTTGGAAAAGAAGAACCTTGGTAATGAATGTCTTGGAGATGGATTCATACATGTGCAAGATGTTGATGTTGCAAGAAGTTGATGTCATGACAAAAGGGAATCATAAAAAGTTAACTTTGATTTATTGTTCATTTTGGATTTCGAAAGCATCCAATTGTGTTGAAACGGGGACCGAAAGAGGGTTGTAGAAAGTCATCCTCAACTAGTACTCATGAGATTGGATGGAAGATCCTAAAAGAAACATGACTTGGAAGAGGTAATTGTATGAAGGAAAGCAAGATGTAGACTAGAAGATCACTTTCTGATGAAGAGAAGGATGACATGATTATCAGTTCAACACTATGGTTCGTTGAAGGAAAGTGATGAAGAGGATGGTTGAAGCCCTACAAAGAAGTTCTAGAAGAAGATTGCTCCATGATGAAGAACTTGAAGATCATCCCTGACATGATGATACAGAATGAAGGAGCCCTAAAAGCAGCTGACAGTACCATGATTTCCACCAAAGAGCAGATAGTTGTTGTTGGTAACATGTCCCTAGTTAAGAGGGAGCTTGAGTATATTCCTTTTATAGGAACAAGTAGATCCTCCCTAGTTGAGAGGGAGAAAGAGACACATCATTCTTGTGTTCATGTCATGAAGAAAAAATGGAGGATTGGGTAAGCATCTGAATTCCGATACTCTTTGAGGATGAGGTAAGGCATCCAATAAGCAAAAGTAGTTGAAGAGGAAATTCCATGAGGATGTGTAAATCCAAGATGGGAATGGTCCTAGGACATACCTTGAACATCCGAATTGTTGAAATTTGTATCTTGGGAGGAACTCCAAACCCTAGGATTGACGGTTGCTTGTGGTTGTGAAACCCAAGCCCGTGGGCTTTGCACCCTAGCATATGGGTGTGAATCCATGAGTTTTGGACATGTGATGTTTTGAGGTGATAGAGGATCCCGAGAGCAACTGGTAGCATTGAAAATCACTCAAATTTGAGGTCTAGAACTTGAGTTATGAATTTTTGAAGTTAATGTTTGGGTTTCGTCAAGGTCGGCTAGGTGTTTAGAGACCTTGTGACAAGTTGTCAAGCCCACACATGTGATTTGATGGAGCTCTTGTATTGTGTATAAATATAAGGTGGAGGAGAGTCATTTAACACATCCAAGAAGCATCTTTCATAGTCTACACATCAAGAAAGGCAACGTGAGTGCGAGCAACTCAAGTGTGAGCAACGCGAATGCAGGCAACGTGAGCGCAGGCAACTCAAGTGCAAGCAGCACGAGTGCAGGCAACATGAGAGCAGGCTACGCGAGGGCGGGAAGCTTAAGTGTAGGCATCGCGAGTGCAAGCTGAGCATGTAGCAGACTACACCAGGGTGATGTAGAAGCTGCATAGGGCTAGGTATGTATTGTATTGATGTGTTAAGGTTGAATTGATGTTAGTGGACAGTGTCCTAGGAGAGGACAATTTGGAAGTATGTTAGCAGCCAAGAGGAAGGGTTTCCTAGGTGGTTGGATACCCTAACCAGGAGAAGATGCTACAACAAGGATTGGTCACTCGTGGTCTATTGGAGGGTAGCGTGGGAGTGGACCAAGTGTGGACAATGGATTGGGCATTTATAGTCTATTGGAGGGCAACATGATAAAGCCCAAGTTGGAGCTCGGTGTGCACCATCTTCAAGGACTTACATGGTTGCTAGAGTGTCTGTTGTTGAGCTCAAGGGTCTGATCAACCAAGAGAAGTTTGAGTAGCGCTAGAATTGCATGTGGAGAAGGACATCTACAATAGAAGATGGGTAGTCCTCCTAGTTTGTGTTCAATGTGGGAGATGGACATCTTGCAATGATAGGTGGCCCCTTCGCGCCCTATGTTAGTCTTCATTGGAGCAACGTGGGAAGACTATAGTGGGTTGAGGTCCTTGAGTAGTTGAGGAGCAACAGTGGGCAGTTGTGAGTTGTTCACAAACGAAGTTGTGAACAACTCGATAGGAGTCTCGATGTGTTGTGCCCTTCATGGACTAAGGCACAACTAGTGAGCAAATTGATAGCCGACGTTCAATGGCCACATGGACTTGGATCATTGATAGAGGCAGTGTTGTAGATCAGGAGTGGAGGGACCGGGCAAGTATAGGGTATGACCGAGAGGAGCTAAGAGAGTGCGTTATAGCCAGATGATCAGAGTATCTTGTATAGGTAGATTGGTTGTCAATGAACTGACAATCTATTGTCACCACAACGAAATAAATGGCTCAGAAAAATGTTGGGATATGATTATGAGATAATTTACAAGAAGGCACATGACAATGCAATGGTTGATGCCTTGTCGTGCCAATTTGAGGAAGCAGGCACCTTGCTATCCCTCTCTCTACCCATACTAGATCGGAATGAAGTAGCCCGTCATGAATGGTTCTCCCGCCCCTCTTTGTCCCAAGTTCCTCAGAGGATTACTGTTGGAAGGATGAGGTTCTTCGCTATAAGGATCGGGCAGTGCTATCCTTGACCTCCACCCTCAAACCCTGCACCTTGGAAGATCTACACTCCTCTCCAATTTTTTGACATTTAGGCTTTCAAAAGACTTGTGCACGAGCACGCCGCTCTTTCTTTTGCACAAGCATGAAGCACGACATTCTTACATTTGTATCTGAATGTGTAATATCCCAGCACAACAAAGGGGAAACGATCAAGCTACCTGGAACCTTACAACCCTTGCTACTCCCTATTTCTGAATGGACAAATGTTTCCATGGATTCATTACAACTATCCCAATTCAGGCAACAAATCAGTCATCATGGTGATTGTTGACAGACTTTCCAAATATGCTCATTTTTGCGTTCTACCACACCAATTTACCCCAACATTGGTGGCTCAGGTTTTCATGGACCAAATATTCAAACTACATGGCATGCCGACTTCCATTATGTCTGATGGAAACCCCACTTTCACCAACAAGTTTTGGTAGGAACTTTTCAAGCTACATGGCTCGCAACTCCAATTGAGTACAACTTATCATCCCCAAACTGATGGTCACACAGAAGCAATCAACAAATGTTTGGAGACCTGTCTGCAGCGCTTCACTTCACACAAACAACACCAATGGATACAATGGTTGACTTTAGCAAAATGGTGGTATAATACTAACTATCACAAAGCCAACAAGATGATGCCATATGACGCAGTGTATGGCCAACTCCCACCTTCACCAACTTCTTATATCCCCAAATCTTCCAAAGTACAGGAAATTGATTAGCTCCTAGAGAACCGTGCCGCCATGATTGCTCATCTCAATGATAATCTACATCAAGCTCAGAATAGAATGAAGCAATAAGCTGACCAACACCATTCGGAGAGGTAATTTCAAGTAGGCGACTAGGTGTTCCTGTGATTCCAACCTTATAAGGAGACCTTGTTGAAAACTATAACTAGGTTCGGTCTTCATAATGACATATAAATATGATTTTATGTAATGAGATGTAAATAGGAAAAATGAAATTATTTTATTGATTTGCTTCGTGGGTTTCATGAGTAAGGATTTTGTTTTTGATTCAAGACTCCCATTGAGAGTCTTTAGGATCTATTTGTCATCTAGTCATAAAATGTAAGAGTCATTGTCATGTAATGAAGTCATGTTACACTTTGTAAAAGGTCATCTTGTCTATGTAAAAATATCCTCCAAGAACTTGTCACCTAACCTCTTCAAGTCAACCCACAACGATGAAGGAATATGCTCGATCAAGTAGGCCTAATCACCAGCTGTCAAGTCGGCCTAAAGACCCAGTGAAGACGTATATAAATAGCCTAACTCGACCTCATTTGTAGACACACAATTCGGACAAGCACCTCGATTTGAAGAAGCGCCAAGAAAGGCTGAAAGACAGTATTACGAAGAAAGAAGAGAATAGAAGTGCGAAGAAGAGAGAGAAACAATTATTTGGGTAATGTGAAGTTAGGGTATCTTCTGGGCCAACGAAAGTGACTTTCTTCTGGGTCAGCGAAGTATCTTCTGGGCAGTGCGAAGTTAGGGCAACAAAGTTTCTTCTGGGGCAACAAAATATCTTTTGGGCAGTACGAAGAAGGCTTTCTTCTCGAGCAGCGAAGGAAAGACTCTTTTGGTTAATCAAAGTAGAGACCAAGTTTCTCTATAGAAGATCTAGACACTGAGATTCTTTAGGGAAGTTGTGAAGGTGCATTGGAAAAGGATAGAGACTGGGTTTCTCTAGAAGGAGCTGAAAAGGAGTAGTTCTAGATCAAGAATAAAGGCGAAGGAAGGAAGAGGAAGAGCATCAAGGTTGGTGACTCAGTTCTTGAGAGGATACTAGAGTCAAGGGTCTGCGTCAAGCTCTTAGTACTTATCAATTAAAGATCTAGAAAAAGAATTTTGATCGGGTTTTCCTCTCAAGAGGTGAGAGGTATTGGCTCTGGTTGGAGAAGCCTACATACTATGTCACTTGTCTTTTATGCATATTGGTAATTGTCTTAATGAAAGAACACATTAATAAACTAACGAAGAAAAGACTATAATATTAAGAAGTAAAAGTGCATCACAAGCAATTATCAGGAAGAGAAATTGTTAATTTTGAATGCCCTAGATTTCTCAACATGGTATCAGAGCTTAGGTGCTAAAGACAAGAAGGGGCAGTCAAAGCAAGATGACACACAAGAACAGATCTTCAAAGTGAATATCAAAGCAAGTCAAAGGTCATCAACAAGATCGAGATCTACGTTGTAGAAACCCTAGATCAGAGAAGGAAGTAGGAAGAAAGACCAAAACCCTAGAAGCACTTCAGATATCATCACTTCATCAAAGGAGTAAAAGCTCTTCAATTCAAGGGTCGTGAATCAAGCTCTTTCTCATCAGTCACTCAAGAAGAAGGTCCTCTATCAACATCGAGATTAAGGAGGAAGCAACCAACAATCTTTCAAGCAAGTATATGACTGTATATGATAATATCAAAATGTCTTTTTGCAAGGAAAGCAATAAATCAGTTGGGGCTGTGAATTTCCTTTCATGGAAGAAAAAAAACTGATCTAAATCTTATTGAGAATGAGGTCATGGATCACATTAAGGGATCATTAACCCAACCTCCAAAAGAAGATACTCAAGCTCATGCAAGATACATGAAGGGAAAAGTGAGAGCCCAAAGGATTCTTATAGAATCTATAAAAGACTCTCTAATTCCATATGTATGAAAATTGGACACTGCAAAACCTATATATGACAAACTAGTAGAGTTGTATTTCGTAAGTATCGCAGGAGAAGTAATCTCCTTAAGGCAAGAACTTTACAAACTAAAGATAACCAAGGAAGATGGAATAGCCTCATACTTCATGAGGATATCGGAAATTCGAGATCAACTACAAGAACTAGGAGAAGTTATGTCTAATAGAGAGATGACCACAATTGTACTAAATGCACTACCAGAAGAATGGGGTAGCTTCACTTCAAGTCTATATGGGAAGAAAGGGACTACTCCATTTCAAGATATATCGTCACTCTGTAATGCGAAGAATCGGTTACCCGATTCTACTACAGCAAATCGATGATATTTCTCCTATTTGTTAATTACTTGAATAAATTATATGCAGTTTTCTACAACAAATATCGAAATACATACACTGTAGCCTACACAAAATAAATACTACAGAAATTGAACGACACAGGAGAGAAATAAACACACACACACATCTACACAATTGTTTTCGGACAATGTCCCCGAAAAAACCCAATGTGCAAAAACTGGTGCAGCAACTGAGGGTTTTATTATTATGAAGTAGTTTCCGAGTACAAATCGTTGGATGCCCAAACTAGCTATCCGATACAGAGAAAAACTTGCAAAGAGTTAGTGAGAAAAATCTCACACTGATTCGGGAGATCCGACATTGATCAAGACAGGCTGATTGGCCCCACACTGCCTCTGCGCAGCTTCTGCGTCAATCCTATGTAGCTCTGCGTCACACTTGCTGGCCTTTTTGTCACCTCCTCTTCTAATCTCCTGTTGTTTGGAAATTTGACCCTCAGGCCCTCCGATCTCACACCCCGGCTTCTGGCACTAGATCTCGACTCTCCCAACAGAATTTCAAACTCCCTTTGAAGCTCTGCACTACCTCTCTAAACTGCTCTATGCATTCTTTGCCTTGCACTCTTCAGATCTAGAAAACTCTCCTCCGGACTACTATCCCTGCCCCTCACTGCAAGAAGATCACTCAAACTCACTCTCGCAACTCAATGTTGCTACTCCTGAGAAATTTGATCTCTTATCTCTCATTCGATGTGTTCTCCAAGTGCCCATCGAACTCCTTATAATCTCTCATTGGAGCTCCAATGACCATGATTAAAACATAATGAAGGGCTAAGACTAACTGGGAGTTGTTCCTCATCTTCTTCTAGAAGATTCACACCTGATTTAATTAATACCCTTTAATTAACCAGATTTCCTAAGTTTAGACATAGGGAACCATTTAAAAAAAGTTAATTATCTTAATTAAATCATCTCTAGGTGGAATTTCCCAAACGATTTCTGGGTATTGGAGAATGCATGTCTTAGCCTCTTTGCAAAATCTCGAGGCAAGAGCACATATGATGCTACAGAATCAACACTCCCTCTTAGCGAGGAATGTGGTCTAGTGTTGCAACCTACTGAAGTATCACTCTATTTCTGCACCATCTCCTGCTGCACCACTGATGTCTAGCTCTATCGCCCACCAACTGTTGATTTTGGGTAGCATCGAATGTGCTCTAGCCTTGAAATTTGGTAGACAGGCTAAGGCACATGAGATCTCCAAGGCCCAGAAATCATTTGGAGAAATTCCATCGGGATGAAGAGATATTAAAATAATTAATATTTTTAATGGATCCCTAAGTCTAAACTTAGGAAAATAAAAATATTAAAGTGTATTAATATAAAATGGGTGAGAAAGTTATAAGTGACAAGGATCAAGCCAATTCTAATCTTAGCCGTTGATTAGGGACTTAATCTCGGTCGTTGAATCGTCAACAGGGAAAGTATAAGAGGAGGCTTGAGGATCAGTTGGAGACACACCAAGAGAGATCAAGAATTTGATTTTCTGCGGCTGGGTTTGCTACGGAAATCAAGTTAGAGATCAGTTGTAGTGAGGGGCAGTTCAACAAGGGATTTCCATCCAAGAATGAAGAATACATATCAGAGAGACAGCTAAGCGCCGGAAGAGGCAATGCAGAGCCTAGGAGGGTTGATGTAGAGGCTAAGGAGGCCAGCATAGAGGACGTAGAAGCCTAAGAGGCAGGTGCAGAGGACGCAAAGGCTGACGCAGAAAGCTGCAGAGGCTAACGCAGACGATGTAGAGGGCTGTAGAGACTGACGTTGGGCTGAAGAGGTTGCACTGAGGAGGTTCTGTGGGGCAGACAGAGAGCACATCAAGCGGGAGAGGGTGATGCAATTCCAGAGGACGTTTTGGAGCATCTTTCGCTATCCAACACAAGGAACAGTCAAAGTCACAGTGGGGTTGATCATTTGGTTGTTGATTTGCTGGAATATCTTTCTCCAGGGAGAGGTACTATTGCCAAGGATATTCTCTGAAGGGTGAGCCACTTCTGGCACCCTAGCTGTATTCAGAAATCTGCTTAATAATAAAACCCTCATATATGTTGCACCGATTTTCTCGAATTGCGTTTTTCGAGGATGATTGTCCAAAAATAACGGTGTCCCTTGTGTTATTGTTTCTGTTTACTTTAGTGCATGATCTGTATATCTGTGAATGTTGCATTTGTGTTTACTTCGATGTTTATATAATTAAATAACTTGTTAATATAAAGAACAAGTAGGAGATAGTAAACCAGAAATTGCAATAGGGGTTTCTAATGTGTTAGATTCAGAAATTTTCACACCAACTACTGCGCAACTCTAATATGAGTTGCATCTGTGCTACAGTTGAACTATTGTCAACTACTGCATCTGCACTACAACCCTCTTTCGATCTTCTACTACTGCAACTGTAACATTTGCAACGAAAAATCATCCAAAATACTGAATCAATTGTGTTCAGTATGATGCATCTGTCGTTCGAGTTTTGATTGCTACTAACCTCTGCGCTATCAGTGAAGCCTCTACGCTGTTGTTGACTCTACTATGCACTTCTCAGCCTCTGACTTGCTACTAGCTACTGCATTTGTCACTCTAGCACTTGACTGCACCAACTGCCACTGATCCATCCTACTACTGTTGATTATGGGCTCCCTAATAAGGTCTTGATCCAAGAAGTGGACTACTCAAGGATCCTGCCCATCTTATAACTCTTTGGGGCTACAATTCCAAATCGCCCCACGTCACCCCTAGAGGCATTTCAGCAATCATGGCAAACTCTTCCTCCAGTCTAGACGACAGCCTATCGATCTCTGCAGATGTAGCTCACTGATCCTGCTTCTCCCCCTTGTCCTTCTTTCAGAGAGGACATTGAGTGTTGTAGTGGCCCAACTCGCCACACCTGAAGCACTTGATCTTCGACATATCCTTCTTTCTTCTGCACTGCTCCTGCTGCCCCTTCGATGCAAGGGCCATGTCCTCCTCTTCCTTCATTGCTTTGTCCCACTGTTGCTGCTGCCACTGATTATGGCCTTCACCAGATCACGCCTCATTTCCTGCCGCTGCAGATTAGCCCACACACATTCCCAATCTGGCAGTTTTTCTTTGCCCAAGATGCTCTAGAGGAAAACTTGCCAATCTACAGAAACGTTATTCAATGCTAATTGTACAAACTCTCAGGGCTCGAGTGCTGACCCTACTCAAGCCAGCTGGTCCCAGACATCCTGAAGCCTCGTAAAGAAGTAGTATACATGCTCCCCTTTCTGCATTCTCGTGCATCTCAGCTTCTCCTCTAAGTACATCTTCCCCTACTCAGAATATCCTTCGTATAGCGAATCTGAGGCTTCCGACACCTACCAAGCAGTATCCTTGTCAGCTATTTGGGATACTACATGATCTCGAACCCCGTCGAGAATGATCTTCTTAGTCTTCGCCATCTCAGCCTTGTACTTCTTGAGCGGATCTCCATCAACAGGTATAGCTACCACAATATCGACATAAGTTTTGAGATCGTGCTCATTTAGAAGGCAGGAAATCCTAGCCTTCCAGATCACATAGTTGGAGGCTTCGTCCCCCCAATCATGATCTCTCAACCGAGCTGATGTCATCTCTCCTGAAAATTTGAACTGCTTCCTCTTCTCCTTTGCGCAACTATTGCCCAACAATTCGCACTCACTTCTGGAGTGAGAAATCCGGCACACAACTCTTGCTGCTCTACTAAGAAAATCTGAACTTTGCCTATAAGCCCTCTAAGGAAGGAATTCCCTCAGTATGTGCTCTTCTCTCCCTCTAATGCTATTCTACTAGCAACTGCTACAAAATATCTAGGTCCCAGCTGAAGATCTGCTCTGCAATGAAAATAAGTTGCTCCTTTCTGCCTCTAGAAAGCATCAGTCTGGAGATCAAATTTCTCTGTCGACTCACTCAGAGAAATCGATTTCTCCTCAAAACTTCGATGTCCTTGGCCCAAGGACTGTGTTGCCTCTGCAGTAATTTTGAATTCCCTCTTCCTTCTATAACTAAGCTCTTCTGCTCACGATCTCTATAGCAAACTGATAATATTTCTCCTATTTGCTAATTACTTGCAATTTTCTACAGCAAATATTGGAATACATACATTGTAGCCTACACAAAATAAATACTGCGGAAACTAAATGCAACATAGGAGAGAAATAAACACACATATAAGATTGAAGAAACCAGACTGAAGGTAAAGATTGATGTCAGACCAAGTGAATAGAATCAAGCATATGCTACAATGACAAGAAGAAAAGGAAAATTTGGAAAGTTCAGTCCTCAAAAGAAAAGGAAGAACATGGATAAGAGAAGATGCTATGCATGTCATGAGCTTGGGCATTATAAAAGAGATTGTCCTAATCGTAGTAAGGACAAGAGGAATAGGGAAGAAGCACACATTACTAAAGAAGTGAAAGAACCTGAATCAAAGAAGCCTAAGAATGAAGAAGTAAAAGATCTCTACTATGACTGAGATGATCTTCTTCTCTAGAAGGTACTTTCCACTTGAAAATAATAGATAGGGTAAAATTTAAATAAAGATAGGATGCATTAGATTAGAAAATAATATGATAGAAGCATTAGTAGTAAGAGCTCGTGGCATAAGAAGCATAAAGTATGTCTAGTACAAATCCTACTGATTACAAGGAATAGGAAGCTCTTAGTAAACCTCATTGATACTTATAGAAAGGAGCAGATGTCATCATCGACTGGGATCATCAGTCAAGAAAGGAAGCATCTACCAGGTAAGGATATGGCAGATCCTCAAGTTTCTTTGATGGAATCCTTGTCAAAAGATTCACCGACCTATAAAGGAAGCAAAATGTTTTCTTCAGGAATTCCTACTCGTGGAATTCAAGGGATGATGGTATAACAAGATGTGAAAATTCCAACTAATGAAGGAACCCCTACTGCAACAAATTTGAAGTTACTTCACCTACTTGATTTTTAAATTACATTCATGAAGTTATTCTTCTGAATGCTGAAGCAGATTACTTCTGCAACCTACACTAATTAAATATTTGACCTCACAATAGTCCCCATAAAAACCCAATGCGGGAAAACTGGTGCAACAGTTTTGAGGGTTTATTATCATGTAGGAGAAATATCTGAATACAAATCTAGGATGCTCATCTAGCAATCCTTTACAAAGAAAATACTGGCGGAAAATCTGAGTCAGTTTTACCTCACTTCACCCGGCAGAATTCCGATTGATCCGGCACAAGACTTGCTAACCCCGACTATTTCTACGTTGGCTCTGTGTCGGCCTTGCGTGGGCCTAGACTAGTCTAGCGTCAACTCTCTCAACTATTCTGACATTTTCCGACAGTTTAGGATTCTGTGTGATAGGTAGCTTTTCTGCGTCAGCTCTCTCAGCTACTACGCTGCCTCTGCATCAGCTCTCCCGATTGTTCCGATAGTTTTGGATTCTAAGTGACTGGCAACTTTTCTGTGTCAGCTCTCTCGGCTACTACATTGCCTCTGCAAGATCTCTCCACCTCTCTGTTCTGTATTCTACAGAAAGTCCTTCTGGATTCTCACTACCCCTAACTACAAGATCTCCTTATTCGATTTTCCTCATGAGAACTTCTCACCTCAGAAAATCGATTTCCTCAATCTCTCTGTGTGTTTCCAAATGAACCCCAAGCCCCCATTTTGTACTTTTCCTGTTGAGTCTTCAACATTCGAGATTAAGTCTCTAAGCAATGACTACGATTACAACATGACTTGATCCACCTTCTAGATTATTCTCACCCATATTTTGATTAATACCCATTAATATTTTAATTTCCCTAAGTTTAGACTTAGGAACTCCATTTAAAATATTAATTATTTTAATAAAATACAACCCGGGTGGAATTTCACCAATAGTTTCTAGGTTCTTTGGAACTCATGTGCCTGAGCCTCGCCACCAATTTTCAAGGCTAGAGCACTTCTAGTGCTACCAAAAACTAACACTCCCTCTTAGCGAGGAAAGTCCTCTTGCAACAATATCCACCTACATGCTGCTCCGTTTCTGAAGCACTTCCTCTCTGCACTGCTGCTGCCACCAACACTATGCTACTGCTGCTACTGTATTGCTTCCCATCACACTGCCACTGCCACTGCTGCATATGTACTACATCTCCCTCTCAAACGTTGCGTCTGCTTTGTTGCTACCACTGCCACTGCAACCATTGCATCCGTACTGCAACTCAGTTGATGAGAGAAGCAACTGAAAAACATCCAAAATTAGTTGAACTTAATAGTGTTCAACATAATACAATGAATGTTGGAATCTGACTATTGTTGACCCTCTGAATCCTCTGCGCTTCTGCTAACTCCTGCATTGTTGCCAACCTTGCTCTACGCTGATCAGACTCTGGTCTCCAGCTACTGCATCTCTCCTCAAAACAATCCACTGCATCATCTGATACTAAGTCCATCTCACTATTGCTGAATCTTGGGCTCCCGTAGCAAGGAATTGATCAAAGAGGTGGACTCCTCAAGGATTCTACACATATGTAGTCCTCCCCGAACTATACCTCAATATCGCCCCATCTCCCTCCTAGAGATGCGTGGGCACTCATGGCAAACTCATGCTCGTCAATCTTTGCTGAAGAAGCCTTAAGATCATGTTTCTCATCCTTGTCCTTTTTCTTTAAAGATCCTTGGGATGCATACTAGCCCAACTCGCCACAACTAAAACATTTCACCTTCGAAAGTTCCTTTTGCTTCAGCTTTTGTTGTCCTTTCGTGCTAGAGTTGGGTTCCCCTCCTCCTTCATCTTTGTGCCACTACCACTGCTGACATTGAGGTTGACCTTCACTAGGTCCCTCCTTAACTCCTCCTAATGAAGAGTCGCCCACATCTCCTGCAAAGAAGGTATATTTTCTCTGCACAATATGCTTTGGATGAAAACTTGCCATTCATTCGAGACTCCATTTAGGGTTATCCTCACTATCGCGGTTGATTGAGGAGTGGACCCCACTGCAGCAAGCTGATCTCTAGTGTCCTGAAGACGCTGAAGATAGAGGTTCACCCCTTCTCCTCTCTGCATCAAAGTTCGCTGCAACTTCTGCTCCAAATACATCTTTTGTTCTTAGGAAGAGCCTTCATACAAACAAGACAAGGCTTCCCACATCTCTCGGGCTCTATCCTTGCCCTACAAGTGTGAGACCACATGATCTCGAACTCCATCGAGAATGAGCCTCTTGGCCTTCCCCTGCTCAACCTTGTACTTCCTCTTTTGTTAGTTGTCAGCAAGAACAGCAACAACACTTTTGACGTAGGCCTCGAGATCATATTCCTCCAGAACAACTAAGATCTTGGTCTTCCATATGACATAGTTGGAGGCTCTGTCCAACCTGTCCTGATCTCTAAGCCCATGCAATGCCATCTCACAGAATTGTCAAACTGACTCCTCTAGTCATTGCTTAGCACTGCACAAAGGGTGAGAAATTCGAACGTTCTGCCGGAAAGTTCTCTGAGGACAAAATCCCCCTTCTACGTGTCTTCATTCTTTTCCCGCAGATTACTGCCTTCGCAAAAATTGCGCCCTTCAAGCACTGCGTTGAGGCTCTGCTTCACTCCCACTGCCTCTGCAAACTCACAAAACATAAATCATACCTCTCTGCCATCTCACTCAGAGAGAGATTTCCTCGGATCTGCTTCCCGACAA
This sequence comes from Pinus taeda, assembly GCA_000404065.3. Classification (NCBI taxonomy): domain Eukaryota; kingdom Viridiplantae; phylum Streptophyta; class Pinopsida; order Pinales; family Pinaceae; genus Pinus; species Pinus taeda. The sequence goes on along the minus strand of APFE030104328.1, from coordinate 264,410 downwards.
GGACTACACAATCCCTTCAAGGGGATTTGAATTTCTGCCAAGTGCAACTTTCAGCCTCATTGCTCAGCACTGGATCTGCTCTTCCAGTTTCAAAATCAATGCCTTGATACCATGTGAAAATTCCAACTACTGAAGGAACCCCTACTGCAACAAATTTGAATCTACTTAACCTACTTGATTTTTGAATTACATTCATCGAGTTATTCTTTTGAATACTGAAGAAAATTACTTCTGCAACCCACACTAATTAAATATTTGATCTCATGAAACAAAAAACAGAGCAAAGAACAAGATACATAGGACACACTAATATTTGGACACAATAGTCCCCAAGAAAACCGGTGCAACAGTTCTGAGGGATTATTATGCAAGAGAAATATTTGAATACAAATCTAGGATGCTCATCTAGCAATCCTTTAAAGAGAAAATATTGGCGGAAAATCTGAGCGAGTTTTACCTCACTTCATCCAACAGAATTCTGATTGATCTGACACAAGACTTGTAAACCCACTATTTCTGCGTTGGCTCTGCATCAGCCCTGCATGGGCCTAGACTGGCCTAGCGTCAGCTCTCCCGACTGTTCCGACATTTTCCAACAATTATAGATTCTTCGTGATAGGTAGCTTTTTTGCATCAGCTCTCCCATCTACTACGCTGCCTTTGCATCATCTCTCCCAGCTACTGTGCTGCCTCTACATCAACTTTCCCGGTTGTTTTGACAGTTTTGGATTTTGCATGACAGGCAACTTCTCTGCGTCAACTCTCCCGACTACTGCACTGCCTCTCTGCAAGCTCAATCCGCCTCTCTTTTCTATATTCTCCGGAAAGTCCTTCTGGATTCTCACTACCCCTCGATTGCAAGATCTCCCCAATCGATTTTCCTCATGAGAACTTCTCACCTCAGAAAATCGATTTCCTCCATCTCTTTGTGTGTTTCCAAATGAACCCCAAGCCCCCATTTTATACTTTTCCTGTTGAGTCTTCAACGGTCGAGATTAAGTCTCTACTCAATGACTAAGATTAAAACATTACTTGATCCGCATTCTAGATTATTCTCACCCATATTTGACTAATACCCATTAATATTTTAATTTCCCTAAGTTTAGACTTAGGAACTCCATTAAAAATAGTAATTATTTTAATAAAATACAATCCGGGTGGAATTTCACCAACAGTTTCTGGGTTCTTTTGAACTCATGTGCCTTAGCCTCTCCACCAATTTTCAAGGCTAGAGCACTTCTGATGCTACAAAACACTAACTCACCCTCTCAGCGAGGAAAGTGCTCTAGCAACAATGTCCACCTGCATGATGCTCTGTTTCTCAAGCACTTCGTTTTTGCACTGCTGCTGCCACCAACATTGTGCTACCGCTGCCACTGTATTGCTGCCCATGACACTGCTATTGTCGCTGCTGCATATGTACTACATCTCCATTTCAAACATTGAATTTGCAATGCTGCTAGCACTGCCACTACCACCACTGCAACTCAGTTGCTGAGAGAGGCAACTGAAAAACATCCAAAATTAGCTGAACTTAACAGTGTTGAGCATAATACAATGAATGTTGGAATCTGACCACTGTTGACCGTCTGAATCCTTTGCGCTTCTACTGACTTTTGCATTGTTGCCAACCTTGCTCGGCACTGATCAATCTTTGGTCTCTAGCTACTGCATCTGTCCTCCAAACAATCCACTGCATCATATGACACTAAGTCCATCTCGCTACTGCTGAATCTTAGGCTCCCGTAGCAAGGAATTGTTCAAAGGGGTGGACTCCTCAAGGGTTCTGCCCATATGTAGTCCTCCTGACTACAACTCAATATCACCCCATCTCCCTCCTGGAGATGCGTGGGCACTCATGGCAAACTCATCCTCATCAATCTTTGCTGAAGCAGCCTTAGAATCATGTTGCTCATCCTTGTCCGTTTTCTTCAAAGGACACTGGGATGCATAGTGGCCCAACTAAAACATTTCACCTTCGAAATGTCGTTTCGCTTCGGCTTTTGTTGTCCCTTCGATGCTAGAGCTGCGTTCTCCTCCTCCTCCTTCGTCTTTCTGCCACTACCATTGCTGCCATTGAGTTTGACCTTCACTAGGTCCCTCCTTAACTCCTATTGAAGAGCTGCCCACATCTCCTCCCATGAAGGTAGTTTTTCTCTACCTAATATGCTTTGGATGAAAACTTGCCAATCATACGAGACTCCATTCAAGGCTATCCTCACCATTGTGGCTGACTGAGGAGTGCACCCCACTGCAGCAAGCTGGTCTCTACTGTCCTGAAGACACTGAAGATAGAGGTTCACCCCTTCTCTTTTCTGCATCAAAGTCCGCTGCAACTTCTGCTCCAAATACATCTTTCGTTGTTCGGAACACCCTTCATACAGAGAAGACAAGGCTTCCCACATCTCTCGAGCTGTATCCTTGCCCTACAAGTGTGAGACCACATGATCTCGAACTCCATCGAGAATGGGCCTCTTTGCCTTCCCCTGCTCGACCTTGTAGTTCCTCTTTTGATCGTTGTCAGCATGAAAAACTACAACACTTTTGTCGTAGGCCTCGAGATCATATTCCTCTAGAACAGCTAAGTTTTTGATCTTCCATATGACATAGTTGGAGGCTCCGTCCAACCTGTCCTGATCTCTAAGCCCATGCGACGCCATCTCACCCAATTGTCGAACTGACTCCTCTAGTCATTGCTTAGCACTGCTCAACAAGTGAGAAATTCAAACATTCTGCCGAAAAGTTCTCTGAGGAGAAAATTCCCCTTCTATGTAACTTTGTTCTTTTCCAGCGGATTACAGCCTTGGCAGAAACTACATCCTTCAAACACTAAGTTTTGGCTCTGCGTCACTCCTTCTGCCTCTGCAAACTCACGAACTGGAAATCATACCTTTCTGTTGTCTCACTCAGAGAGAGATTTCCTCGAATCTGCTTCCCGGCAAGGACTGCACAATCCCTTCAAGGGGATACGAACTGCTGCCAAGTGCAGCGTTTGGCCTCACTGCTCAGCATTTGATCTACTCTTCCCGTTTCAAAATCAATGCCTTGATACCATGTGAAAATTCCAACTACTGAAGGAACCCCTACTGCAACAAATCTGAATCTACTTCACCTACTTGATTTTTGAATTACATTCATCAAGTTATTCTTTTGAATACTGAAGCAAATTACTTCTGCAATCTACTAATTAAATATTTGATCTCATTAAACAAAAAACAGAGTAAAGAACAAGATACATAGGACACTTATTTTTGGACACAATAGTCCTCGAGAAAACCGGTGCAACAGCTTTGAGGGTTTATTATTATCAGGAGAAATATTTGAATACAAATCTAGGATGCTCATTTAGAAATCCTTTACAGAGAAAATACCGACGGAAATTCTGAGTGAGTTTTACCTCACTTCACCCAGCAGAATTCAGATTGATCCGGCACAAGACTTGCTAACCCCGACTATTTCTGCATTGGCTCTGCATCAACCTTGCGTGGGCCCAAACTGGCCTAGCGTCAGCACTCCCGAATGTTCCGACATTTTTCGACAGTTTTGGATTCTACGTGATAGGTAGCTTTTCTGCGTCAGCTCTCCCGGCTACTGCACTACCTCTGCATCAGCTCTACCAGTTGTTCTGACAGTTCTGGATTATGCGTGACAAGCAACTTTTTTACGTCAGCTCTCTCGAATACTGCACTGCCTCTATTCAAGCTCTCTCTGCCACTCTGTTTTGTATTCTCCAGAAATTCCTTCCAAATTCTCACTGCCCCTTAACTTCAAGATCTCCCCAATCGATTTTCCTCATGAGAACTTCTCACCTCAAAAAATCGATTTCCTCAAACTCTTTGTGTGTTTCCAAATGAATCCCAAGCCCCCATATTATACTTTTCCTGTTGAGTCTTCAACGGTTGAGATTAAGTATCTAATCAATGGCTAAGATTAAAACATGACTTGATTCGCCTTCTACATTATTCTCACCTATATTTCGATTAATACCCATTAATATTTTAATTTCCCTAAGTTTACACATAGGAACTCCATAAAATACAATCCTGGTGGAATTTCACCAACAGTTCCTGGGTTCTCTAGAACTCATGTGCCTTAGACTCTCCACCAATTTTCAAGGCTAGAGCACTTTTGATGCTACCAAAAACTAACACTCCCTCTCAGCGAGGAAATTGCTCTAGCAACAATGTCCACCTGCATGTTGCTCTGTTTCTGAAGCACTTCCTTGTTGCACTGCTACTGCCACCAACACTGTGCTACTGCTACTACTGTATTGCTGCCCATGACACTGCCACTGCCACTGCTTCATATGTACTAAATATCCCTCTCCAGCGTTGCATCTGCTATGTTGCTAGCACTACCACTACCACCACTGCATCCGTACAGCAACTCAGTTGTTGAGAGAAGCAGCTGAAAACATCCAAAATTAGTTGAACTTAACAGTGTTCAGCATAATACAATGAATGTTGGAATCTGTCTATTGTTGACCCTTTGAATCCTCTGCGCTTCTGCTGACTCTTGCATTGTTGCCAACCTTGCTCTACGTTGATCTGTCTCTGGTCTCCAGCTACTGCATCTGTCCTCCAAACAATCCACTGCATCATCTGACACTAAGTCCATCTCGCTACTGCTGAATCTTGGGCTCCCGTAGCAAAGAATTGATCAAAGAGGTGGACTCCTCAAGGATTCTGACCATATGTAGTCCTCCCGACTACAACTCAATATCGCCCCATCTCCCTCTAGAAGATGCATGGGCACTCATGGCAAACTCATCCTAGTCAATCTTTGTTGAAGCAGCCTTAGGATCATGTTTCTCATCCTTGTCCTTTTTCTTTAAAGGACACTTGGATGCATAGAGGCCCAACTCGCCACAACTAAAACATTTCACTTTCAAAATGTCCTTTTGCTTCATCTTCTATTGTCCCTTCGATGTTAGAGTTGCATTCTCCTCCTCCTCCTCCTTCGTCTTTGTGCCACTACCACTGCTGCCATTGAGGTTGAACTTCACTATGTCCCTCCTTAACTCCTCCTATTGAAGATTCGCCCACATCTCCTGCCATGAAGCTAGTTTTTCTCTGCCCAATATGCTTCGGACGAAAACTTGCCATTCATCCGAGACTCCATTCACGGCTATCCTCACCATCACGATTGACTGACGAGTGGACCCCACTGCAGCAAGCTGGTCTCTAGTGTCCTGAAGACACTGAAGATAGAGGCTCACCCCTTCTCCTTTCTGCATCAAAGTCCGCTGCAACTTCTGCTCCAAATACATCTTTCGTTGTTCAGAAGAGCCTTCATACAGAGAAGACAAGGCCTCCCACATCTCCCGGGCTGTATCCTTGCCCTACAAGTGTGAGACCACATGATCTCGAACTCCATCGAGAATGAGACTCTTTGCCTTCTCCTGCTCGGCCTTGTCCTTCCTCTTTTGATCGTTGTCACCAAGAACAACTACAACACTTTTGACGTAGGCCTCGAGATCATATTCCTCCATAACAACCAAGATTTTGGTCTTCAATATGACATAGTTGGAGGCTCTGTCCAACCTGTCCTGATCTCTAAGCCCATGTGATGCCATCTCACCCAATTGTTGAACTGACTCCTTTAGTCATTGCCTAGCACTACTCAACAAGTGAGAAATATGAACTTTTTGTCGAAAAGTTCTCTGAGGAGAAAATTCCCCTTCTATGTGTCTTCGTTCTTTTACAGCAAATTACTGCCCCGGTAGTTGCGCCCATTAAGCACTGTGTTTAGGCTCTATATCACTCCCTCTGCCTCTGCAAACTCACGAACTAGAAATCATACCTCTCTATCGCCTCACTCAGAGAGAGATTTCCTCGGATCTGCTCCCTAGAAAGGATTGCACAATCCCTTCAAGAGGATTCGAATTACTGCCAAGTTCAACTTTCGGCCTCACTGCTCAGCACTAGATCTACTCTTCCTGTTTCAAAATCAATGCCTTGATACCATGTGAAAATACCAACTACTGAAGGAACCCCTACTGCAGCAAATCTGAATCTACTTCACCTACTTGATTTTTGAATTACATTCATCAAGTTATTCTTCTTAATACATAAGCAAATTACTTATGTAACCTACACTAATTAAATATTTGATCTCATGAAACATAAAACAAAGCAAAGAACAAGATACATAGGACACACTTATTTTTGGACACAATAATGCCCGAGAAAACCGGTGCAACAGTTCTGAGGGTTTATGATTATGCAGGAGAAATATCTAAATACAAATCTAGGATTCTCATCTAGCAATCCTTTACAGAGAAAATATTGACGGAAAACTTGAGTGAGTTTTAGCTCATTTCACCCGCCAGAATTTCGATTGATCCGGCACAAGACTTGCTAACCCTGACTATTTCTGCGTTGGTTCTACGCCGGCGCTACATGGGCCTAGACTATCCTAGCATCAACTCTCCCCACTATTCCGGCATTTTCCAACAGTTCTAGATTCTACATGACAGGTAGCTTTTCTGTGTCAACTATCTCGGTTACTGCGCTGCCTCTGCATCAGCTCTCTCGGTTGTTCCGACAGTTCTGGATTAGCGTGACAGACAACTTTTTTGCATCAGCTCTCTCGGCTGCTGCACTACCTCTTTGCAAGCTCTATCGGCCTCTCTATTATGTATACTCTGGAAAGACCTTTCGGATTCTCACTGCCCCTCAACTACAAGATCTCCCCAATCGATTTTCCTCATGAGAACTTCACCTCAGAAAATTGATTTCCTCAATCTCTCTATGTGTTTCCAAATGAACCCCAAGCCCCCATTTTATACTTTTCCTGTTGAGTCTTCAACGGTCGAGATTAAGTCATTAATCGACGACTAAGATTAAAACATGACTTGATCTACCTTCTAGATTATTCTCACCCATATTTTGATTAATACCTATTAATATTTTAATTTCCCCAAGTTTGTACTTAGGAACTCCATTAAAAATATTAATTATTTTAATAAAATACAATCCTCGTGGAATTTCAACAATTTATGGGTTCTTTAGAACTCATGTGCCTTAGCCTCTCCACCAATTTTCAAGGCTAGAGAACTTTCAATGCTACCAAAAACTAACACTCCCTCTCAGCGAGAAAATTGCTCTAGCAACAATGTCCACCAGCACGCTGCTCTGTTTTTGAATCACTTCCTTTTTGCATTGCTACTGCCACCAACACTGTGCTATTGCTGGTTGTATTGTTGCCCATGACACTGCCACTGCCACCACCGCATCCATACAGCGACTCAGTTGCTAAGAGAAGCAACTGAAAAACATCCAAAATTAGCTGAACTTAACAATGTTCAGCATAATGTTGACCCTCTGAATCCTCTACGGTTCTGCTGACTCCTGCATTGTTGCCAACCTTGCTCTGTGATGATCAGTCTATGGTCTCCAACTACTACATCTATCGTCCAAACAATCCACTGCTTCATCTTACACTAACTCCATCTCGCTACTGCTGAACCTTGGGCTATTGTAGCAAGGAATTGATCAAAGAGGTGGACTCCTCAAGGATTCAGACCATATGTAGTCCTCTCGACTACAGCTCAATATCGCCCCATCTCCCTCCTGGAGATGCATGGGCACTCATGGCAAACTCATCCTCGTCAATCTTTGCTGAAGCAGCCTTAGGATCATGTTTCTCATCCTTCTCCTTTTTCTTCAAAGGACACTTGGATGCATAGAGGCCCAACTCGCCACAACTAAAACATTTCACCTTCGAAATGCCCTTTTGCTTCAACTTCTGTTGTCCCTTCGATGTTAGAGCTGCGTTCTCCTCCTCCTCCTCCTTCGGCACAACCATTGCTGCCATTGAGGTTGACCTTCACTAGGTCCCTCCTGAACTCCTCCCATTGAAGAGCCGCCCACATCTCCTCCCATGAAGCTAGTTTTTCTCTGCCCAATATGCTTTGGATGAAAACTTCCCATTCATCCGAGACATCATTCAGGGCTATCCTCACCATTGCAGTTGACTGAGGAGTGGACCCCATTGAAGCAAGCTGGTCTCTAGTGTCCTGAAGACGCTGAAGATAGAGGTTCACCCCTTCTCCTTTCTGCATCAAAGTCCACTGCAACTTCTGCTCCAAATACATCTTTCGTTGTTCGGAAGAGCCTTCATACAGAGAAGACAAGACTTTCCACATCTCTCGGGCTGTATCCTTGCCCTACAAGTGTGAGACCACATGATCTCTAACTTCATCGAGAATGAGCCTCTTTCCTTTCCCCTACTCAGCCTCGTACTTCCTCTTTTGATCGTTGTCACCAAGAACAATTACAACACTTTTGACGTAGGCCTCGAGAACATATTCCTCCATAACTAAGATTTTCGTCTTCAATATGACATAGTTGGAGGCTCCGTCCAACTTGTCCTAATCTCTAAGCCCATGCGATGCCATCTCACCCAATTGTGGAGTTGACTCCTCTAGTCATTGCTCAACACTGCTCAACAAGTGAGAAATTCAAAACTTTTTGCCGAAAAGTTCGATTAGGAGAAAATCCCCTTCTACGTGTCTTCGTTATTTTACTGCGGATTACCGCCCCGGCAGAAACTGCGCCCTTCAAGCACTGCGTTGAGGCTCTGCATCACTCCCTCTGCCTCTGCAAACTCACGAATTGGAAATCATACCTCTTTGTCGTCTCACTCAGAGAGAGATTTCCTTGGATCTGCTCCCCGGAAAGGACTGCACAATCCCTTCAAGGGGATTCGACTTGTTGCCAAGTGCAGCTTTTGACCTCACTGCTCAGCACTGGATCTACTCTTCCTATTTCAAAGTCAATGCCTTGATACCATGTGAAAATTCCAACTACTAAAGGAACCTCTACTGTAGCAAATCTGAATCTACTTCACCTACTTGATTTTTGAATTACATTCATCAAGTTATTCTTCTTAATACTGAAGCAAATTACTTATGTAACCTACACTAATTAAACATTTGATCTCATGAAATAGAAAACAGAGCAAAGAACAAGATACATAGGACACACTTATTTTTGGACACAATAGTGCCCGAGAAAACCGGTGCAACAGTTCTGAGGGTTTATTATTATGCAGGAGAAATATCTAAATACAAATCTAGGATTCTCATCTAGCAATCCTTTACAGAGGAAATACTGGCAGAAAATTTGAGTGAGTTTTACCTCACTTCACCTGGCAAAATTTCAATTGATCCGGCACAAGACTTGCTAACCACGACTATTTGTGCGTTGGCTCTGCGTCAGCCCTGTGTGGGCCCAGACTGGCCGAGCATCAACTCTCCCGACTATTTTGACATTTTCCGATAGTTCTAGATTGTGGGCGACAGGTAGATTTTCTGCATCAGCTATCTCGGCTACTGCGTTGCCTCTGCATCAGCACTCCCGGTTGTTTCGACAGTCCTGGATTCTGCATCACAGGCAACTTTTTGCGTCATCTCTCTCGGCTATTGCACTTCCTCTTTGCAAGCTCTCTCCGCCTCTCTGTTCTGTATTCTTCGGAAATTCCTTTCGGATTCTCACTACCCCTCAACTGCAAGATCTCCCCAATCGATTTTCCTCATGAGAACTTCACCTCAGAAAATTGATTTCCTTAATCTCTTTGTGTGTTTCCAAATGAACCCCAAGCCCCCATTTTATACTTTTCCTGTTGAGTCTTGAACAGTCGAGATTAAGTCTCTAATCAACGACTAAGATTAAAACATGACTTAATCCACCTTCTAGATTATTCTCACCCATATTTTAATTAATACCCATTAATATTTTAATTTCCCTAAGTTTATACTTAGGAACTCCTAAAAAATATTAATTATTTTAATAAAATACAATCCGGGGGGAATTTCACCAACAGTTTCTGGGTTCTTTAGAACTCATGTGCCTTAGCCTCTCCACCAATTTTCAAGGCTAGAGCACTTCCGATGCTACCAAAAACTAACACTTCCTCTTAGCGAGGAAATTGCTCTAGCAACAATGTCCACCTGCATGCTGTTCTGTTTCTGAATCACTGCCTTTTTGCACTGTTACTGCCACTAACACTTTGCTACTGCTGCTACTGTATTGCTGCCCACGACACTGCCACTGCCACTGCTGCATATGTACTACATCTCCCTCTCAAACGTTGTATCTGCTATGCTGCTAGCACTGCCACTGCCACCATTGCATCCATACAGCAACTCAGTTGCTGAGAGAAGCAACTGAAAAACACCCAAAATTAGATGAACTTAACATTGTTCAGCATAATAGAATGAATGTTGGAATCTGACTATTGTTGACCATCTGAATCCTCTACGCTTCTGCTGACTCCTGCATTGTTGCCAACCTTGCTCTGTGTTGATCAGTCTCTGGTCTCCAACCACTGCATTTGTCCTCCAAACAATCCACTGCATCATCTAACACTAAGTGCATCTCGCTACTACTGAATCTTGGGCTCTCGTAGCAAGGAATTGATCAAAGAGGTGGACTCCTCAAGGATTCTAACCATAAGTAGTCCTCCTGACTACAGCTCAATATCGCCCCATCTCCCTCCTGGAGATGCCTGGGCACTCATGGCAAATTCATACTCGTCAATCTTTGCTGAAGCAGCCTTAGGATCATGTTTCTCATCCTTCTCCTTTTTCTTGAGAGGACTTTTGGATGCATAGGGCCCCAACTCGCCACAACTAAAAACATTTCACCTTCGAAATGTCCTTTTACTTCGGCTTCTGTTGTCCCTTCGATGTTAGAGTCGCATTCTCCTCCTCCTCCTCTGTCCTTGTGCCACTACCACTGTTGCCATTGAGGTTGACCTTCACTAGGTCCCTCTTGAACTCCTCCTAATGAAGAGCCACCCACATCTCATCCCATGAAGCTAGTCTTTCTCTACCCAATATGCTTTGGACGAAAACTTACCATTGATCCGAGACTCCATTCAGGGCTATCCTCACCATTGCGGTCAACTGAGGAGTGGACCCCACTGAAGCAAGCTGGTCTCTAGTGTCCTGAAGGCGTTGAAGATAGAGTTTCACCCCTTCTCCTTTCTACATCAAAGTCTGCTACAACTTCTGCTCCAAATACATCCTTCATTGTTCAGAAGAGCCTTCATACAGAGAAGACAAGGCTTCCCACATCTCTCGGGTTGTATCCTTGCCCTACAAGTGTGAGACCACATGATCTCGAACTCCATAGAGAATGAGCCTCTTTGCCTTCCCCTGCTCAGCCTTGTACTTCCTCTTTTGATTGTTGTTACCAAGAACAACTACAACACTTTTGATGTAGGCCTCGAGATCATATTCCTCCATATCAACTAAGATTTTAGTCTTGAATATCACATAGTTGGAGGCTCTGTCCAACCTATCCTGATATCTAAGCCCATGGGATGCCATCTCACCCAATTGTCGAACTAACTCCTCTAGTCATTGCTTAGCACTACTCAACAAGTGAGAAATTCGAACTTTCTGCCGGAAAGTTTTCTGAGGAGAAAATTCCCCTTCTACGTGTCTTCATTCTATTACAGCGGATTACTGCCCCGGCAGAAAATGCGCCCTTCAAGCACTGCGTTGAGGCTCTGCGTCACTCCCTCTGCCTCTGCAAGCTCACAAACTGGAAATCATACCTCTTTGTCGTCTCATTCAAAGAGAGATTTCCTCCGATCTGCTCCCCGGCAAGCACTGCACAATCCCTTCAAGGGGATTCGAATTACTGCCAAGTGCAGCTTTCGGCCTCAATGCTCAACACTGGATATGCCCTTCCTGTTTCAAAATCAATGCCTTGATACCATGTGAAAATTCCAATTACTGAAGGAACCCCTACTGCAGCAATTCTGAATCTAGTTCACCTACTTGGTTTTTGAATTACATTCATCAAGTTATTCTTTTGAATAATGAAGCAAATTACTTCTGCAACCTACACTAATTAAATATTTGCTCTCATGAAACAGAAAACAGAGCACAGAACAAGATACATAGGACACTTATTTTTGGACATATCAGTCCCCATGAAAACCGGTGCAACAGTTCTGAGGATTTATTAGTATGAAGGAGAAATATCGAATACAAACCTAGGATGCTCATCTAGCAATCCTTTACAAAGAAAATACTGGCGGAAAATCGGAGTGATTTTTACCTCACTTCACCCGGCAAAATTCTCGCTGATTCGGCACAAGACTGGCTAACCCCACCTATTTCTGTGTTGGCTCTACTTCAGCCCTGTGGAATTTCACCAAAAGATTTCTGGGTTCATGTGTCTTTGCCTCTCCACCAATTTTCAAGGCTAGAGCACTTTCGATGCTACCAAAAACTAACACAACAAAGCAGGTCTGAAGGATAAAGTCCTTTCGAATGAAGCTGCTACAAGAAGTCTGGATGACCGAAAGGAAGATGAGGTATGTATGCTCACACAGATTATTATGAAAAGTCATGTCATATGGTTGCAGTTAAGATGGCTTACTATTTCCATCCTGGGAAATATGATCAAGAGAAGAAAGGATCTCCTCCTCCAAAAGATTGTAGCAAAGCATAAGTCACACTAGATGAAATCAACATAATATTATTCTCATATGAATCATGAGGAAGCCGACTACAATCAAGAAACTATGATTGAAAGCTCTTGGGAATAAAATGTGTGACAAAAGAAAGGAAGAGATTGGAATAATTTGCAAAAAAAGGAAGAAGGCATTCAACATCCGAAACCCAAGAAGATTTGACCACAAGATCTCCCGGAAAGATGTGAAGACTCTGATGGAAGTCGGAAAAAGATAGAGACCCTTCACAATGGATATCTGTGGGAGATGTGTCAATCTGCATGCAGGATGCTGATACTTACACAAAGATGTCATGGTGAAAGATCATCACAAAGGAAATTTTGAGTTGAAATGTTCATTGATTATTTTTGAACTAACATCTAGTTGGGCTTATGTAGGTCTATCAAAGGAAAGACCTGTAAATGACTTCCAAGCAGATCATATAGAAGGATGTAATGTCCTTCCGAAATATGGCATGAAAGCATAATGACATGAAACAAAGCCAGATCAAAAATTTGATGGATCACTTTCTCATGAGTTGAGGACATGACTAACACATGGATATAAAGTGATGGATGGTATGTGCCCTATATAGAAGTTCCCAAAGATGAAGACTCCTTGACGAAGAAGGAATTCATAACATCGAAGGAAGGAGCTCTTCGAGCAGCAAGTTGTTTTAGGATCTCCACATAAGGAGTTGTGCTAGGTCCCTGGTTAAGAGGGACCCTAAGAAAAAGTTTCTTACTTTGAAGAAACTTGGAAATTCGTAAGTAGGGAGCTTAAGTACATTCCTCTGTGATAGGAATGAGTACATTCCTTTAATGGAATAAAAACTCCAGGTTTAAAAGGAGTGATAGACATGTTGTTCTAATCTTCACCTAGGATGACAAAATGGAGGATTGTGTAATCATTTGGCATCTGATACTCTTTGGGGATGAGATAGGGCATCCCATGGAAGTGTAGTCGTGGAGAACCGATATTCTTTAAGGATTGGAGAGTCCAAGATAAGAATAGTTCTCATGGAGCATATCCTGAGTGAACCCAAGTGGAGTATGTTCCTAAACAATGATGAGTGTGTCTACAAATCATTGGTCTCGCCAGCATTGGGCTCAATATCTTGTGGAGAGATGGAGTTATTAGTCAAGGCCTTGCTATATAACAATGTTGGTTTATATGATACTATACACGTGAGTTACAAATCTGAATTCTTCTTATGACAGATTCTTCAGATTGAGAAAGTCGAAGTACCATTATGAATACCTCCCTAGTTAAGAGCAAGTGTTGAAAAGTGTAACTAGGTGCGGTTTTCATAATGACATGTAAATATGATTTTATGTAATGAGATGTCTATAAGAAAAATGAAATTATTTTATTGACTTGCTTGATGGGTTTCATGAGCAAGGATTTTGTTTTTGAGTCAAGACTCCCATTGAGAGTCTTTAGGATATATTTGTCATCTAGTCATAAAATGTAAGAGTCATTTTCATGTAATGAAGTCATGTTACACTTTGTAAAAGGTCATCTTGTCTATGTAAAAATATCCTCCAAGAACTTGTCACCTAACCTCTTCAAGTCAACGTACAACGATGAAGGAATATGCTAGAAGAAGTCGGCCTAATCACCAACTGTCAAGTTGACCTAAAGACCCAGTGAAGACGTGTATAAATAGCCTATCTCGACCTCATTTGTAGACGCACAATTCCGACAAGAAACTCAATTTGAAGAAGTGCGAAGTATCTTCTAGGCAGTGCAAAGTTAGGGCAACAAAGTTTCTTCTGGGGCAACGAAGTATCTTATGGGCAGGACGAAGAAGGGTTTTTTCTAGGGCAGAAAAGTAAAGACTCTTATGGGTAATCAAAGTAGAGACCAAATTTCTCTATAACCTAGAGACTGAGATTCTCTAGGGAAGTTGTGAAGGTGTAGTGGAAAAGGATAGAGACTGAGTACCTCTAGAAGGAGCCGAAAAGGAGCAGTTCTAGATCAAGAAGAAAGGTGAAGGAAGGAAGGGAGAGGCATAGCATCAAGGTTGGTGACATGGTTCTTGAGAGGAAACTAGAGTCAAGGGTCTGTGTCAAGGTCTTGGTAATTATCAATTGAAGATCTAGAAAAGGAATTTTGATCGGGTTTTCCTTTCAAGAGGTGAGAGGTTTTGGCCCTCGCTGAAGAAGCCTACATACTGTGTCACTTGTCTTTTATGCATATTGGTAATTGTCTTGAAGAACACATTAGTAAACTAACGAAGAAAAGACTATAAGATTAAGAAGTAAAAGTGCATCACAAGCAATTATCAAGAAGAGAAATTGTTAATTTTGAATGCCCTCGATTTCTCAACATACCTCTCTCAAAGAAAAGTGCTGCCAAAAATAGCCCTAAAATTCTATGAGCCTTATCAAGTACTTTAGCGTATAAGAGCAGTCACTTACAAACTGGCCCTGCTGACTACTTTAAAAATCCACCCTATCTTCCATGTATCATGCCTCAAGAAAGTTGTGGGGAACAATTGCAGGGTTCAAACACATCTGCCAAAATTAGATGAGAAAGCTTCACTTTGGCTCCAACTCGAACAGGTACTAGATACTAGTGAAAGACATCTCCACAACCGCACGATCAAGCAAGTCCTCATCAACTAGAAAGACACCTCTCTAGAAGATGCGACATGGAAACCAAACACTATTCTTCAGCAATTTTCGTAGCTTCAGCCTTGAGGGCAAGGCTGCTTTTGATGGGCGAGGGCATGTTAGGGTCCAACTCTAACCCCTTATTTATGTAATAAGCCCAAGGTACCTCATCAAAGTCATAGTTAGTTAGTTGAATCAATAAAGCCCATAAGCAGTTATCCGCATTAATAATAATTATAAGTGGTTGACCAACATTATAGAAAAGGGACAACAATTAGTTATAAACGGGTCATAGTTAATAGGTAAAGGGGTTAACCAATGTTATGCAAAGGACCACTAGAAGTTAGGGCTTTGGATGTCATATAACTATAAATAGTCTTAGATAGCAAGGGAAGAGGCATCAAGTTTTATTGTAATTGAGCTTTGCTCTGTTGGAGGTTGCCCCCTCAAAGAGGCAAGTGACCATTGTATTATGCTTCTGAATAATAAAATATCTTTGCAGCTTGTCTCAATTCATGTCATATTTTTGTCTTTCTGGCAATATTATTTCGTATTTCTTGCATTCTGTTATTCTCGCAAGTCAAGTGCATAACACTTGACTCTTCTTGAGGACAAGATGTCCATAGTTGTTCAAATGTAGGAACTTCCCTCGAACTACTTATACCTGTTGCAAAAGCATCGCATGATCTAGGAAGACCATTGAGTGTTGCAATCACTAGCTCTTGATCAGGAATGGATTCACCAATTACTTGAATCTCATCTCTTATTTTTTAAATCCTTACGAAGTAGGAAGCCACAATGTCTTCATTAGTCATCCTTGTATTTCGAAGTTCATTCATCAAGTTCATTGAATGACCAACACTCTTGATAACGTAGAGATTCATTAGGGCATCACAAATCTTCTTTGAAGTATCAAGTTCTGCAATGTAAAGAACCAAATCCTAATGGAGTCCATTATAATACTCATAGTAGTGATGTCATCCTCCTTGAACTTTTCTTTTCCTGCTTCATCTTCTGGTTCAACAACCTTCACTTTCACAATGTCCAAAATTTTGTTCTTCGCAAGAAGATGTATATTCTAATTTTCCAATCTCTGAAGTTTAATTCTCCCTCTCGCTTGTTTTCAGATTTCATAGAGCAAGCCATAGAGAACCATCTACAAGGACTTGAATAAAATGCTCCCTAGGGTTTTTTCAACGTGATCTCAATGTTCCTTTCTTCCTTCACCAAACCTTTGATACCATGTTGATTTTCTTAGTGCATTTAGGGTTAGCACAATATCTCTGAAATTCTAATAATTACTTTCGATGTAGATTTTTTTTAACTTATTCCAATATATCATTCAACAATTATACATGAGAAATTCAACCATATAAAAAAGTAGAAAAGTAGCTAAACTGCAGTAACTGGAAATTTATTCTTCTAACTAATTAATTTCGCAGTTTCTTTGCTACAACAAACAACGAAAAATCACACTACAATTCATCACAAAAACATTGCAGAAAATAAAATGCTAGAAACTGAGAAATATAAAGCACACACAACAAAATTTGGCACAATTATTTTTGGACAATTGTCCCCCGAAAAACCCAATGTGGGAAAACCGATGCAGCGAAAGAGGGTTTATTTTATAATGCAGCAGTGAAATAATCTGAGTACAATCTATCGATGCCCAGTTGGCTATTCAATCAGCAAATGTCTGACAAAAATACTAGAGAGAAAATTCTCTCTCTCTCCACAAGAAATCCTACCACAAACTTGCCTCAGAATATTGGTCGTCCAAACCCTTGCGCATGCCCTTTGTGTAGCCTCTGCGCTGCCTCTCGCACATGTCGCTTGAATCCCTCTTTGATCAAATCGTCCTGCCTATCTCTACCGCTAGAAGTGACTCTTCGAACCTCTAGAAGACTTTCCCAAGCTCTAGCAGCTAAATCGACCTCCCTCTCGGCGAGTTGAAGCACCTGCGCAACCCCTGCACAGCTTCTCTGTTGAATACTTCTGTCACTTGTTGTTTCGTCTCCAGAACAAGAATCTCCACCTGAATCACTGTCTCTACCCCTCACTGACTCTGCTTTCTCCTCTGGCTCGAACTCTTCTTCTCTACTCAGTTGTTGTTGTTGGATAGCTCGATCTGTGAAGGAAATTGATCTATCAAGTATGTACTGCTCCAACCCCAATGACCTCCTCCTATAATCTCTTGTTGGCTCACAAACAACCATGATTAATTCCTCATCAACTGCTAAGATCATCTTTAAGTCGATCCATGTGAATTCCTAGAGAAATCTCACCTTTCTCAATTAATTCTTGTTAATTAATTACTTTTCCTAAGTTAGACTTAGGAAATATTTGAGCCATCTCTAGGTGTTTTCTCCTCGAACATTTTTTGGGCTTTGGAGTTCGAGTGTTCATTAGCCTCTCTAACCAAAGTCGAAACTAGAACACTTGTCTGAAGCTACTCAAAAATAAAAAACTAACAGAGATCACAATACACAAAAGAAGACAAGATTTACCTTGGGAAAACCCAACAACCTTTCTAAATAGAGAAATTCTTCTTGCTCAATGAGAGACACACCTTGACGTATGGTCAAATCTGGTCTTCTCCTCCAAGTCAAGACACCCAATATAATCCAACAATTCGTTTTGTCTATCTGACCTAGAATTTCGGCCCTCCTACAATTGCCAATTACCCTAGAAATTTCAGCCCTACAACAGGTTCCCGAGTTACCCAAAAATTCCAGCCCCCTGCAACAATTGCCCCAAAAGAAAATGCAAACCACATAGAGAATAGCCAATCTAAACGTGCAAGTTGCAAACAAAGAAGAGAGAAAAAATTTGTCCTTCTATTTGTCCTATCCATCCTTCTTGTCCTTCGCTTGCATGCCCAAAAACTTTCTTGTGTGAGAGAGGTTGAATGCCTAACTGGAGGAGGAGGTGTTGCCTTTATATAGTGATTTGTTTAGGTCGAATGGGTGTCTTTTGGAGCCACAGCCAACTTGACTTGGAGGGAAGCCAACTTGTCACTTTTGGAGGCAAAAATACATTTCAAAATTTCAAATTATCGTCTTTAAAAGGTCATAATGGAAATTTGACTTAAAATAAATTTTCCTTTGACTCTAGCATGTTGAGAAATCTATAGGGCAATGATTAGAGTGATTTCTCTTTTATTGATAATTGCTTTTGATGTCTTTTTATTTTTATTACTTATTTAGATTCTTTACTTATTATTATGTTTGTATATTATGAAACAACCACCGAAACAAGAAGAACAATAACACAAAATATAGGATGCAAGCCAAAGCCAAAACCTCTCCACTTGAGAGGAAAACCCACAAATCTTTTCTCTTTTTTGAGATTCTTCAATTGACGAATTCCAAGACCAATACCCTCCAAGACTGAGTCCAGCCCTTTTGGATGATGTGCTTCCTTTGTCTAAGTCAAACCCAGTCAAATCTCTTCCAATAGCACAACTTCGACCTTCAACTGCAAAATTTCAGCCTCTACTGCAGTTCTCAACTTTTCGACCCTACTGCAGCAGTAGCAGTCACACGTTTGAGCTTCTTCTGGCCTCCCAAGGCTTCCTCAGACCTTTGCTAGGCTTTCTCTTCCTTCTAAAGCTTGAACATGGCTTATTGTGACCACCATTGACCTTCTTTCCCTCCCTTCTTCAAGATCAAACCTACAGAAGAAAACCCTAGACCAGTTGCACAAACACTAGCCTTCCTTTGCATGTGTGAGATAGAAATAGCCCAAAGATAAGTCTCCTTCATCCCCTTCCTTCTTCGTTGCCTTCTTCTTCTTCCTCCTTCACTTGAATGAGCGAGTGGTGAATGTGACCCAAGGAGGTCGAGTTTCCTCATTTATATATGATTCTCAAGATGGACGTAGCTCCTCATTTTAGGTCAACTTGCCATCTGCCAAGATGACTAGGTCTTGAAGGCTACTTTGACACTTTTAAGGACAAAAATTATTTTCCTTACAATTTACAATATGTCCGATGTGGTCTTCAACTTATGACAATGACTCTTTTGACTTCTTGACCTAGAACAAACCCTAGAAGCACTCAATGGGTGCTTGACCTATAAAATAAAAGACCTTAAGCATGAGACCCATGTTAAATAATAATAATAATAATATTTTTTCTTTCATTTTACAATATACAAGAATCAAAAGTACATTTCATATTTAGGAAGACCGAACCTAGTTACACATTTTTCAATACTCCCTTTTAACTAGGGAGGTATTCATTAATGGTACAAGGAAATTCCCAATCTGAAAAGATCTCATAAGAAGAGTTGGATTGGTAACCCATTTGTATAGCATCATATCAACCAACATTGTCAAATAACAAGGCCTTGACTAACAACTCTATCTCTCCACAAGATCAGAACACAATGTTGGAGAGACCAATGATTTATAGAGACCATCATCATTGTCTCTCAAGGTACATACACCACTCGGGTATTCACATAGTATAACCTTCCTTTTACTATTCTTATCTTGGATAGCTAGTCCTCAAAGAATATCGATCCACAACTACTCTTATCTTAGATGCCCTACCTCAACCTCAAAGAGTATTGGATGCCAGATTCTTACCCAATCCTCCATTCTGTTTTCCCAAGTGAAGACAAGAATGATGTGCCTATCTCTCCCTCTCAACCAAGGAGGATACATCAACCAAACCAAGCTTATCTCTCAAATATACAAGCTTCTTATTAGGAAGAGATTTTGTCAATATGTCAGCTACTTGCTCATCGATGAAGATTTATTGTAGCTGCAACACACTATCTTGTACTAGCTTCTGAGTGTAGTGATAGTTGTTGTTGATATGCTTCGTCTTTCCATGAAACATTGGGTCTTCAGACAATCGTATACAACTAGTGTTATCACAATGTGTCACAGTAGGGATTGGTCCTTCAAATAGGTCGGATAGAAGCTTCCTCAACCAAACCGCTTCTCTGCTTACTTCACAGGCTGCAATATACTCAGCCTCCGTGCTACTCAAAGCAACTATTTCTTGCTTTTTGCTCAGCCATGAGATCATGGAGGATCCCAAACCGAAACGTCCTCCTGTACTGCTCCTTCCATTCTACTCACTGCCTCCCTAGTCAGAATTTGTATATCCAATCAAGTGGACATCATTCCTCCTATCATATTTCAAGCAATAGTGGATGGTTCCTTGCAGATATCTCAATATATGTTTTGCTGCTATCGAATGATCATGCTTTGTCTCTACTTGGAATTGACTTAGATCATTTACTACAAAACATATGTCTGGTCAAGTATTCACCAAGTACATCAGTAAGCCAATCCATTGCCTATACCTGGAAGGATCCACCAGGCTCAATTCAAAACTCCTTAGTCTTTTCAATTTTGTGATCATCAAGATTGTGATTGGTTTGTAATCCATTATGTCAAACCTCTTCAACATCTTGATCACATACTTTCCTTGACCTAGACAGATCTCATCAAGTCCTTGCTAGACTTCCAATCCCAAATAGTAGTGCATTAGCCCTAGATCCTTCATGTCAAATTTTGCTTTTAGTTGCTTCTTACATTTTTCAATTCGACCTTCCACACCTGTCAAGAGAAGATCATCCACATACAAAAGAATGATTACCAACTCTCCCTTCACATCCCTAATATAACGGTTTGGATCAACAAAACTTTTTGTGAAGCCTAATCTCTGTAGGTATGCATCCATCCTAGCATACCATGCCCCTGGTGCTTGCTTGAGGCCATGTAATGCCTTCTTCAATCTAGAAACATATGCCTTTCTATCTTTAACTTCAAATCCCAAGGGTTGTTCAATATAGAGTTTCTCATCAACTGTGGCATTCAAGAATGTAGTCTCGACATCCATTTGGTGGATGTTCCATTGCATCGATGTCGCCAAAAAGGCCAATGAACGAATAGTTGTATACCTTGCTATTGGAGCAAATATCTCTTTAGAGCTAATGTCTTCCTGTTGAGAGAAGCCCCTAGCCACAAATCTTGGCATATATTTATCAATACTTCCATCTGTTGCATGTTTGATCTTGTACAGCCACTTGGAAGTTACCACAAATTTGTCTTCGAGCCTAGGTATGATCTCCCAAATTCCATTCCTCAATATTGATTGATATTCTTCATTCATGAAAATCCTTCCATTCTTGGTGATTGACAACTTCTTCAAAAGTGTATGGCTCTATTTTGTCATGTAGGCTGCATAGCCAAAATATCGTTTGGGCTTCTTGCTTTCCCCTAATGTACCTTGAGCTGCTCCATGACCTGCATCTAGAAGTGTAGACTTCAACCAGTTAGGTCCTTTTCCAGTTTCGGGAATTACCATAGGTTGTATAGATTCACAAGGACCTTTATCTTCATGGTTTGATTCTTCTTCTTCCCTAGTAGCTTCTTCTTCGAATACTGGAAGTTCTTCATGATCAGAGTCCATAGGGAGATCCTTTGATTTCTTGAATGCAATACTTTTGTCAAATATCACATCTCGACTAACTTCTATTCGGTGTCCTTCCTTTATGTAGATCCTATAGGCATTAGAAGAGATACTGTAGCTCACAAATGTTCCCTTCATGCCAGATGGATCCAACGTCTTTCTTTTGTCCTTAGGTATATGAATATAAATAGGACAACCAAGAATTTGCAGATGATCTATGGTTGGTTTCTTCCTAGTGACCACTTCTTTGGGAGTCTTGTTATCTAGAGACTTGTGGGGACTTTGATTTTGTATTTATACAATTGCCTTTGTAGCTTCACCCCACAGAAATTTTGGTAAATCTTGATCATGTAACATCGCTTTTACACTTTCTTCAATGGATCGATTCTGTCGTTCTGCACCACCATTTTGTTCAGGATTATATGGGACTATCAACTCCCTCTTAATCCTAGACTCTTTACAGAGAACTATGATTTCCTTGGATGTGTATTCTCCTCCCTTATCGGATCTTAGTATCTTGATTCTTCTTTCTATAAGGTTCTCTACTTCAACTTTGAATTCTTGAAATTTGGTAAATACTTCATCCTTGGATTTCATTAAGTGAACCCAAGCTTTCCTTGAATGATCATCTATAAATGTGACATAATATAAATGACCTCCAAGTGATTTACAAGTCTTAGGACCATAGACATCAGAATGAGTAAGATCCAAGATTTCTTTTGACCTTGAAACATTGCTTCCAAACTGTCTCTTGGTGTTCTTACCCAATGCACATCTCTTGCATACTCTGTAATCTTCTTTCAGTTTGGGGATTCCATCTACTATTGAATTTAGGGTTGGAAGAATTTTGAAATGGAGATGGCCGAATCTTCTATGCCAAAGTTCACATTGGTTGATTTCAATGTGAACCAAAGCTTGAGCAAGGGAAGATAGCTTGAGTTTTTACCCCATACTAAAACGTTTCCATCAATGAAAGCCACTCTATCACCCTTATCTTCTAGACTTGAAATGGAGAGTAAGTTCTTATGCAAACCCAGAACAAATAGGATGTTGTTGATATGAATATTGCCTCCATTTTCTTTATTGAGGTTGATCTGATTCCTCTCACATAATAGCTCTTATTATCACCAAGTTCTACGGAGTAAGAAGACTTTCTTTTTGACAATGTCTTTAGTTGCTTATGACGACCAGTCATGTGTCTTGATGCTCCACTATCGATCACCCAAATGTTCTCATCTTCAAATTTGTCAGTGAGTGTTGAGAAGAGTCTTTCGTCCTTTGTCTTGGTCACTTCCTTCTTTGGAGTAAACAGGAGATTCCATGCTTCCTTTATACCTTTCTTGAGATGACTTGCTACCTTTGAACACTTCTTTAGAAACTTCTTCAATGTAGTAGTGATCTTCATAATGCCCTTAACCAACGTTAGCTCTGATACCATGTTGAGAAATCTATAGGGCAATGATTAGAGCGATTTATCTTTTATTGATAACTGCTTGAGATGTCTTTTGATTTTTCTTACTTATTTAGCTTCTTTATTTATTATTATGTTTGTGTATCATCAAACAACTACCGAAACAAGAAGAATAATAACACAGAATATAGGCTGCAAGCCAGGGCCAAAACCTCTCCAATTGAGAGGAAAACCCGCAAATATCTTCTCTTCCTATAGATTCTTCAATTGACGAATTCCAAGACCTCTAGACCAAGACCAATACCCTCCAAGACCAAGTCCAACCCTTCCAGATGATGTGCTTCCTTTGCCTAAGTCAAACCAAGTCAAATCTCTTCTAGTAGCACAACTTTGACCTTCAACTGCAAAATTTTGGCCTCTACTGCAGGTCCCAAATTTTTAGTCCTCCTGCAGTACATGTGTGAGCTTCTTCTAGCCTCGCAAGGCTTCCTCAGACCTTCGCTTGGCTTTCTCTTCCTTCTAGAGCTCGAGGATGGCTTATTGTGACCTTTGTTGACCTTCTTTCCCTTCCTTCTTCAAGATTGAACCTGTACACGAAAAGCCTAGACCAGCTGCAGAAACCCTAGCCTTCCTTCGCACGCGTAAGAAAGAAATAGCCCAAAGATAAGTCTCCTCCGTCCTCTTCCTTCTTCAATACCTTCTTCTTCCTCCTCCTTCGCTTGAATGAGTGAGTGATGAATTTGATCCAAGGAGGTCGAGTTTGCTCCTTTATATAGGCTTCTGAAGGTGTAGCTCCTCTCTTGACAAGCCATTAAGGACTTTGGCTAGGTCATGTTGATTTGACCAAAGGAGATTGATACATTTACCGGAGGAGCCATGATGATTTGACTAGGGGTAAATGGCCTAGGAAACTGACATTACCTATTCAAGGGTGAATTGATCTATAGACGTGCATGTGACCAATCACATTGCCTACTCTAGGATGGACTAATCTATAGATGTGCATGTGAAAAGACACTACATCAATATAGCAAGCTCATGAGGTTTTCTTCTGGAGGAGAAATTTGTTTGCAGACAAGGAGAATACCTCCCTCGCTAACAAGGAGTGTTGATTTTCTTGAGTAGGATAATGTTAAAAAATGTAACTAGTGTCAGTCTTCATAATTGTATTTCAATCATGATGTATTGTATTCATCAAAAGAAAGAAAAATAGATTTTATTATTAAAGAAATCGACTTATTAATGCATGGGTTTCACGCTTGGGTAAATGTTTTTACATCAAAGCCTCCATTGTAGGCTTCTAAGATTTATGACAAGTGTCCTTTTCCATGTCATAATGTAATAGACCCTTCTTGGGCTTCATTCGTCAAGAAAGATATTTATTTTAAATGTAAAATAGGTTAATTATGCATCCTCCACCAATTCGGCCTCAAGAAAGGACAAGTCAACATAAACAAGGGAATTCAACGTCACAGACTCACTATATATCGGAGCAACTCAACTCATTTCGAGACACACACTTAACAAGTTTGAATTCCAGTAGCTAGAAGCAGAAAAGGTGCAAAATTCAAGAAGGAAGAAGGAAAGGGCTAGCGAAGGAGACAAAGGCCATTATCTAGCCAAGGAAGTAAAATTTCCTCTATCTTGTCTCACTCGTGTGAAGAAATTGACACTACAAAAGGGCTAAAATTGTAGTCTTGAAGTTGGGTCAAAATTTTGATGCAGTAGGGTTGAAATTTGTCCTTGATGCAGTATCGATGCAATATTGAAGAAGTGTTGATGCAATATTGTTGTTATGGATCTTTGAAGGTTGGAAGAACAGTTTAAGCATGGAAAAATCAAGGTCGGGGCACGTCATGTACCATGATTGCTCCCTCCTATACAATATATACCCAAGTGTGGGCTTCCCTTATACTAGCTACCCTTGTACCCCAGCATGTGGCCCAAGGCTGTCCCTTTTCATTCCCTACTTCATGCATCTCTTTATCACATGCCACCACCTTTTAAAGGATGTACCTTGGATATATTGTCCCTTTTAAAAGTAGAAACCACATAACAAGATACTTGGTTAACGCCATTTGGAGCTTGGAGACATTAGCACATGCCAAAGCCCATTATGGAAAGGCAAACCATTATGAAGGCCCAACTTGTTGTCCATGGTTTGTAAGCTCTTTTACTCGATTTCCTTGATGGCTTGTTGTACTAGAAGGCAAGGTGACGCATTAGATCTTATACAGGATTGCAAGTGGTCTCCATCTTGGGTTTGGTCTCCCTATGCAGGGTCCTAACCTCAAGAGGGATACATTGGCACATATAGAGTGTGTGTTGAGAGCCATGGGCCTCCACAACAGTAGACAACACTCCATGGATCCCCAGAGATGTTCATAGATTGCTCGAGATTCACCTTTTGGATGAGGAAGATGCACCTGGTTCACCTTTGCCCTGCCAGCCCCACAGTTGCATCATGCACTTGGCAGATGACCCAAGACTTGTATGCTGATATGGCATCACTTACACCATCATTTGAGCCCTTGCAAATGGTCTACAAGCATCTTCGACTTACTTGGAGATCTATGACATCACTTGTGTGCCCTCACAACCATTGGGAGCACCATAGGTTTATTATGAGGAGAACAAGGGGCCAACCCCTTGTCCATTAATTTTGGAAGTCCAATTCATCATTTTGGCACTTATGGACTTTATCTGGATTCTTAGAGAGCCCAACAACACGTATTATTGATCATTCAACTTCTTGAGAAGCTTGTTATTTTGTTTATGAGCTAGTTTGGTGGGCTTGTCACCAAAAGTTGCTTATTTGCACATTATTTTTATTTTAGGGGCTAATGTAGACTCAAATAGGTAAATCGAACACATTAGGAGAGTATAAATACAAATGATGAGAGTTCATTTCTCATCATCACTTGGTTTGGACTTGTATCTCTCTTGAGATTTCGCTATTCCTTCTTGGTGGACTTAATTTTTGGAGCATGGATCAATTTTTATGTATGGATTGTCTTTTCTTGACTTGGAACTTCATGATTGGAAAGTCTATTGCTGGTTGTATATATTCTCTTACATGTAAGTGCAAATTTAATGCTATTATTCTTTTACTTTGTCACATGCATTGATAATGAGATTTTCACAATACTAGGGCTAGTTGATGCAAGCATTTACTACGAAATTGTGGAAATATGTTTCTATATAGCATATCGATATGTATGGGCCATGTATGTTGAATGAATTTTCCTAGGGATCATTGTATGGTTGAATTTATCTTGATCAGCCACTTCATCTTGCAAAACAAAGTATAAAGCTTTTTAGGTCACTCTCCTATGCCCTAATGACAAGCGAAGTTGATCTTAAGGCCTCCTTAACCCAGAAACAAAGTCTATCTTCATATTCTTCGTGACTCCAATCTCCCCAAGCGATTAGGCACTGGTCTACCATAAGGTGATCACTCAAAGAAGCATTTTTCTTCACCTCTCCTTCTTCATTCTAGGTCTAGCCACATTAGGGCCCCTAGGGCATCATTTTACCGACAAACCACCCATAATAAAAATTCGATCTCTTGGCCTCTACTACGTTGGTGTGTCTCCTAGGCCTCGTCAAAATTTGAGGAAATTCCCAAGCCTTAGCCTCAAGAACGGTTTTTACCCTACCATTCCCTAGGCTAGTTCCTCATAGCAATCATTTTGCACCTTTGAGTAAAAATCATTCCTTTGATCCCCTTCTCTTCCTTGTTTAGGTCAAATCTATCAATGGTTTCTTAACTCCTTCTTGTTGAATTAACTTGGGTCCACTTGGTTCTGTGGTCCCATACCTTTGAAGAGTCAATTCTTCAAAAACCACTTGGGAAACCAAGTTCAATAAGGATTTTAGGGTTATGGAAACTCCTTTACAATTCACACTCCTTGAACCTAGCCCTTAAATCCTCATCCCCTTATCGTAGAAAGCTTTGTAACTTTTTTAAGAAGCAAGCAAGTCCCATTCTTGAGCCTCCCTAGGAAAGGGTCCCCGAGATCACTTCACGCCCATCTTGGTTGATCTATCCTTTATAGGTGATTCTCTATATATCGGGTCTCCTCCAATCGGTGAAAGTCCGTAAAGAGTAGGGAGCTTTCGTTATCGTGACAATGGACTTTAGCTTCATTGTTACTCTTGACCTAGCAAGTGCCCCTCTAGGACCCCCCTGCCGCCCCCCACCCCCCGCACTAGTTTGACCGATAACATTACTAAAGTAAGAGTTTTGACTGGGTTTTGCCTATAAAGAAGTTTTAGCCTAGCTGAGTGCTTACTTTTGGTGTCCTTGATCTTCATGTTTTTTCTTTGATGATTGCTTGATGAGAAGAACATAAAGAAACAACATAAAGAAGTTAATAAGAACATAATAATATCACAAGTAATTACCAATACAAGAAAATCTTTTTGCCTTTTCGATTTTTTAACATGGTATCGAAGTTAAGGTGAAGAAAGAAGAAAAAGGCAAGTTGAAGATCTATTGACGAAAATGAGGAGGAGATCATTAAAGAAAGAGATAAGCCTAATATCTACAGGAACTATGTCAAACTCAACAAAGAGAGAAAACAAACTAGGATCCTCGAACTACAGGGCCTAGAAAAAGAGGATAGGACTCATCCTCGAAAGAACAAATTTTTGGATCTTGTTTAAGGAAAAATCAAGAAGCCTACAAATGAAGCAGAGAAAGCAAAGTTTAGAGAAACTAAAATCATGGGTATGAACCTAATAGTGGATGGAATTAAGGACAACCTAACTCCATACATATATGTTAAACACACATGGGAGCAAGAATAATATGAAAGATAAATCATGCAGTACCGTTTTTACTAACACGAGATATACATTTATGGTACATTGTTGCGACCGTTGGGATTCACATCCCAAGGTCTCTTGGACTGCTTTGTCTATTCAGCTTCCACTCTAACCCATTTAGGATTAGGTGTCCAACATTCCCCCCCTTAATCCGAAGGGTTATGTATGAGTCCAAGAAGAGAGCTGAAATACAAAATGTAAAAATGCATGGCAGCACTACGTTGAATATGCTCTCTGAAATGTTGGTATAAAGGGCGGTGGTTTAAGGATGACCACCAACACTAGAATGCTTAGTGCAATCCCTGGAACTCTTCCAAAACTGGCAAGAAGTTGTAGTCTTCTGCTAGAGGAAGTGCTCCTATTGTTTTAAAGAGGGAAACCTTCAACCATAAAAGGGAGGTATCACCCCGCATAGAAGGTAAAACTTCAACCTGAAAAGGGAAGTCTCAACCTATGATGGTTTAAGCATGACCAACAACTCTGGAATGCTTAATGCAATTCCTGGAACTCTTCCAAAACTGGCAAGAAGCTGGAGTCTTCTGCTAGAGGAAGAGTTCTCAATTTGCTCCCGGAACTCTTCAAAAACTGGCAAGAAGTTGAAGTCTTCTGCTAGAGGAAGTGTCCTAGATTGCCAACTGAAGGCATGTTCACGGGCATCTTTGTCTCTGGCTACAACTCTGAAAATGGTGTGGCAGGTTGTGGCTCAGGCTCGCTTGATGTGGCTTTGAAGCTTGTAGATGACCATCATTTCCCCCCCTGTCAGATACAAGGTGAGAAGATGGAGAAAACTCAACTGCAAGGCTGTTCAATATTCTGGGACAAGTTCTGACATGTGTTTGGAATATCTTCTTGGCTGTTGTTGCCCATTGCCAAGAAGCGATCCATCCAAGATGAATCTTTGTTCTTGCAGGACGTTTGTTCTGAAGAATCTGTGTGAAGAATGAGTGGTTTTATGACAGTGCTTACATGGATGAAGATCAAAACAGTGATCTTTTAGATGGCCAACTCGGTCACAGTGTTGGCATTTCACGATCTGTTGTTGTTGTTGCTATGGAAGAGAGATAGAGTCTGGAACAGCTGGAGCTGAACTGTCTTGAGGAGCAGGTGAACTGTCATGAATAAATCCAGCACTCTGAAACTGAATGGGCTTGGCATAGTCTGGAATATGAAAGGACAAGTCCTTGTCATATCCAAGACCAGTTCTGTGCTTGTTGTGGACAAGCTGTTCCCAAGGTCTGATGATGGGCTTGGGAAGTGCAGATTGAGTTTCTGCATCTGCATGTACAATTGTTGCTTTATCTGAATGAACAGTAACATTATTGACTTGTTGTTGATGGGTTGCAGTCTCAATGTTCTGAACAGAAACATGTTCAGAATGACTCCTCTGTTTTAATTCTTCTTGTTGTAGATGAGATTCAAGCTGCAAAAAATCAATCTTTTCCTGTGCATATTATAAAGATTTTTGAATATCTCTGAGACTGTTTTTGTTGACTTTAACTGTACTTCCATCAGTAGATAAGATTAGAGTGCTTAATAACTCTAATAATCCATGATTTTTCTCCATTACAAAGTATAAAGGAATCATTTCAACTGTAAATCATTTCAAGTTCATATACGAGTTCAGGTCTACCGTAAGCTTAGGCACAAACATGAAATTTCGATATGCCCCAATCAATAAAATAAGTAAAACAATGACACAAGTATTAGGAGTAGAGTCTTTGGAAAATCCCCAACCTTAGACTATAGACAATCATTTGAATTCTTCTGTTGTCATATCCATGATCATTCTATAATAATGTTGCCAGAAATCTTCGCAGCACAAGCCTACAACAAACCTGGTTGCTCAGAGCCAAGGTAATTGATACTATGAGCAAAAAGGAGATCGAGCGCTACAACTCATGCACATAAAAGAATCATCATTTGAATGAAGGAACACAGAAATTCATTCGATATGCATCCTCCCAGACTACAAAACATCTATAAATAGCAGAAGTGCGCAACGTTTCTGAACTTTAAAGCAAGGAGGGTAGATATATACGCTGCAAAGGATCCGACACGATGTTGTTCCGACCCTGCATTCCCATACTCCAATCAAATGCTCCCGGAACAAGTAACGTATTATGATACACTGAACTCTCGAAAATTGTGCAAAACGCCCGTTGTCTACTGTTTAATTTAGGTAAGGGCAAAACCCTCGTGACCTTGGAGAAACGCCAATGGAGCTCACGGCTCGAAGCAAGCAACCCTCGAACTAAAAAAGGTCTTGTGGTGAACGAAATTGAGTGCTTAGGGGCTCGATCACAGACAAAGCGATTCCCTTGAAACCGAATTTGAGATGGCAATCACAGGAAGGAACTGCAAATTATATTTCGGGAACTGGCACAATGGCACACTACGCTGTCGATACCCTGCCGCTTCATGCTTCCACTGATTTTGACTTGTAACAGGGAGAACACACAGGAAAAGGCAAAGGCACAGGCACCAAGACCAGATTCCTTCACATGGATGATCTTCTAGGCTTGACTGCTGCCTCAGCTTTATCTCCAGATCGGCAAGACACAGTTACACTCAGGGGAGTTGCAGAGCTGAAGAAGGAATTGAGGAAGCTCATGAATTTTATCACTGATGAGAATGAATTTAGGATTGGGTTGTTTGATCAAATTTCCAACACACTCACTGCGCTTAAAGATATTCAGTTCAAGAAACAGAGCGGCAGTGGGAACGATAGCATTCTTTCAGCATCTCTGTCACAGAGGCTTAACCACATTGTTGTGACAGAGCATTTTCTGTGCCCAATTTCGTCTCAGCTCATGAAGGATCCCATCATTGTGGCTACTGGAGAGACATACGACCGAGCATTTATCGAGGCTTGGCTACACGTCTGAAAGACTCACAGAACACATTTGCTTTGCTAACTACATTTAATGAAGTTGACATGACAAATTTGATGCAACTTCGTTCTGAGTATAAAGATGCCTTCCTTGAAAAGCATGGTATGGCATCGACAAAAGGGCATATGGAAAAGATAGTGTAGTGAGAAGGCGTGTAAGAGGATTTTAACAACGGAGACACAGTGAATCTACCAACGAAGACACAGTGAATTTACCAACGCACCATCTTGCAAAGCAATGTCTCAACGCAGCGATACATCCCATTCATCAGTAAGATTATTGTTGAATACAGCATGCAGCAACGCACTCAAGGCAAAGAGAGGTTTTAGTCTGCAAAAGATGGACAACAGAGGGACAAATCGGATAGGAGTTACAGTACAGAAAATTAATTTGAGACATGTGCACCTGGGTATGAGGGAAAGATGTCAGTTTTTCTATATCAGGAAAATGGGCAAAGCTGCAAGACAAGCATGCACAGAAGGGCCACAAAAACAAGTGGCTCACAATTGAGCAGGGCAGGATATCGTCTGCTCTGATACCATGTTAAACACACATGGGAGCAAGAATAATATGAAAGATAAATCATGCAGTACCATTTTTACTAACAAGAGATATACATTTATAGTACATTGTTGTGACTGTTGGGATTCACATCCCAAGGTCTCTTGGACTGCTTTGTCTATTCAGCTTCCACTCTAACCCATTTAAGATTAGGAGTCCAACAATATCTAACATAGATTATGCTCAAGAAATCTATGAGGCTCTCTCCAAATTATTCACCATCAAGAACATTGTCAAATAGAAAAGCCTCAAGAATCAATTAAGGACTAGCAAGACGTCAAAAGACAATACTATATCATCATACTTTATAAGGATATCTAGAATCAAAGATGTTGAACTCCAAGCAATAAATGAAGTTGTCCAAGAAAAAGAGCTCGTAATTCCTGCTCTTCTAGTACTACCAAAATCTTGGAGTGCTTTTGCATCAAGACTTAACAATTGGAAGGATACTCCAATATTTAAACAAATGTGTAATGCATGCAATCAAGAAGAGGCTCGAATATCATTAGTAATCAACAAAAAGGAGGATGAAGAAGAAAACACCTCCAGTGCTTATTTTTCTCATCACAAAAAGAAAGGAACTTTCAAGAAGTCCAAAGGACCAAAGAAGAAAGTGGACCTATCCAAAATTGAATGTTACAACTATCACGAGATGGGTCATTACAAAAATCAATCCAAGGAATAAGAAGAGAGATAGGGATCAAGCAAATGTTACTGTTGAAGCCCCACCTAAGAAGAACAAGGCTGAAGAATCGGAAGTCAAGGATGTAAATTTGTATACTACTAAGTCCTCTCTCTCACATGGCTAAGTATTTTGTTTTCAGTTTTGAATTGTTTTCATTTATGTTTTGAATTCTAGAGTTTGCAGGTCTAACAAGTTTTGTTAGAACACTTTTGAATTATTTTGATAAGTTGTAGGAGTCCCTCAAAAGGTTGGATTAAGAGGGAGCCTCCACCATTTTACCAAAAGATAAGTATTTTGTTCATTGTTTCATCTTTTGTTAAAATTGGCAACTAGGGCCAAACTCCATGAGGATCACCGTATTCATGGCTGATAATATTTTATCTAGATTCCTCTCGTTGAGAGGTGTAGGATTGATCTAAAGATCATCCAATTCTGATAAGTATTTATGGAGATACGAATTTATTTTGATTATGGACTAATTGTCAAAGTCGGCCAGCAACTTATGTAGGCTAAAAAGCCCAACAAACACATCTATTAGTCACCAATGTTTGCATATAAATACAGGATGTCTCCTCTTCATTTGCACACTTCACTTCTCATCGCATCTCTCTCTCACCTGCGCAAAAAAAGAGTCTCTTCTCTCTCCTACGCAAAAAAGACTCTTCTCTCACACGTGTGGAAGGAACGACGTAGATTTTAGGGCTGCAATTGCAGATCAGAACTTTGACCAGCGCTGACCATCATTCTCTCTCTCTAGACTGCGCAGTAGGTGAAACTGACTCTCCTTGGAAGGCCGCATTTTTTGGTGAAGGAATCAAGGTGATCCGACCTCCGATTTAGAAGATATTGACTACCCTAGTTTAGGGCTAATGCCGCTGATCTAAGGTTTTTGTTGTTGCTGATATAAATCAGATTTTTGTACTATTTCTCTTTGCTGAATTATTGAAGATAAAAGAAGATTTGATCAAAGGGTTTCCCCATATTGGGGTTTGTCCCTGGCTAGCCGCCTCTTGTGTCTCTTGTCTTGGCTTGTTTTCTGTTGATCATTTCTATCTGCACTTTACTTATGTACATGTGATTGCTAATCTGTGGATAATAATAAGAAAGATAAGTAAACTGCTCTAAGCATAGAACATACCTAATCTTAACATGGTATCAGAGCCAAGGTGAAGACAGAGCCCGAGCAAGAGCAAGAGCAATCACCGAAGAGAAGATTGGCAAGGCTATCCTAAAAGAACTATGGGGTCCTCAACACACTTCCCTGCTAAAGACAAACTCCGAAAGAAGTCTGACTACCACGGATGGAAGATGTCTCTCGATCTAACATTAGAAGAACAGAAAGTGTTGGACCATGTGAAAGGCGGAATTGTTGAACCTCCATCAAATGCATCTGTTGTTGCTAGGAACAAATGGACCAAGGGGGAAGTAAAAGCTAAGAAGATCATCCGGGACTCTATCGACAAACATTTGGTGGCCTACATCTCTGACCTGAACACCTCCAAGGAAATCTACGATAGACTGGTGAGTTTATTTAAAGTTAATGATGCAAATCAAGTTTTGTTCCTTAGAAATAAGCTGAAGGAAATTAAGAAGGGCAAAGATGAAAGTATGCAAGCATATTTCTTAAGGATCACTGAGATCAAGAACGATCTCCTATCTATTGGGGAAATAATTCCTAATAGGGAAATGGCACAACTCTTGGAGGATTACCATCTGAATGTACGTGTTCAGGACTACTCTTCTCAACAATAACATAATTCCTGGATTTGAGAAATTAATGGCAAGATGCATTCAAGAAGAAACAAGGATGGAAGAGCAAGAAATGCCCATACCTAAAGGTCCTCCCGCTGCCTTTTCTTCTCATGCTAAGAAAAGAAATAATTCTGGGGCTAAATTCAAAGGAAAGGTCGGACCTAAGGGTGGAAAGAAAGGACGATGCTATATTTGCAATAAAGCAGGTCACTACGCAAGGGAGTGCCCTAATAGAAGGGACTCACACCAGGACGATGATCAAAATCCCTCTCATGGCAATCAAAGGAATGGCAAGTCTAATAGCAAAGGCAAGACAAGTGTCGGAAATCAAGGAAGAGGACAACCATTCAAAAGGGCAAGAAATTCCAGGTATGAATCTAACACCGTTAACAATAAGCAAGATGAATATTATCTACCAGCTGCTCTATCTACCTCTGCTCCTCCAGACTCCCTGGGAAATTGGCTTATTGATAGTGGTGCCTCAAGGCACTTCACTGGTTACAAAGAAGTTCTCCAGAATCTGGTTGAGAAAGAAACCAACCTGGAAATTGTCCTTGGAGATAATATGAAATATGTCATGAAAGGTGTAGGAAATGTCTCTCTTAAATTGAATCAAGGTAATACAATCCACCTACAGGATGTATTTTATGTACCTGATCTTAAAAAGAACCTGGTGTCCATTTCGGCTATGGAAGACAAAGGCTACAAGGCGACCTTTAGCGATGGCAAGGTACGTGTATGGAAAAACAATATTAAAGATACCTTCACTCTTGGGTTTCGAGTTGATTCACTATATCAAATTGGAGGAAGTCTGCTAGGTGTAATGTCCTGTGACACATCTCTTCAGTCTGAACTATGGCAATGGAGGTTTGCTCATCTTCATTATAAAGCTCTACCTAATGTAAGACAAATGGTGACAGGGATGCCCAAATTCCGAGTAGAGCAAGAAGGTGTATGTCCGGGATGTGCCGAAGTAAAGCTCAAAAGGGGACCATTCCCCTCTAGCCAAAGCAAGACCTCCGATATATTACAGTTGGTTCACTCAGAAATATCAGGTATGATGCCTGTGAACTCCTTGGGAGGATATTCATATTACCTCACTTTTACCGATGACTATTCTCGCAAGACTTGGATATACTTCTTGAAAAAGAAGGATGAAGTATTCCCCTGGTTTCGACACTTCAAAGCCTTGATCGAGAATCAAACCGAAAAGAAGATCAAGATCTTAAGGACTGATAATGGGACTGAATATGAATCAAATGAGTTTCATGATTTTTGTAAAGAGGCTAGCATTAAGAGGGAGACTACTACACCATATACTCCTGAGCAGAATGGTGTGGTGGAAAGGAAGAACCGTACGATCATGGAAGTTGTTCGTGTTATGCTTCATTATCAAAGACTTCCAAAGTTTCTATGGGTCGAAGCTGCAAACACCGTCGTATATGTACAAAACTG
Source organism: Pinus taeda (assembly GCA_000404065.3). Taxonomy (NCBI): domain Eukaryota; kingdom Viridiplantae; phylum Streptophyta; class Pinopsida; order Pinales; family Pinaceae; genus Pinus; species Pinus taeda. The sequence goes on along the minus strand of APFE030104328.1, from coordinate 229,300 downwards.
ATGCCCTCATCAAGCATTGGGTTCCAAGACTCCTGAAGAAATGTTCACTGGTAAGAAACCTGACGTCTCTCATTTTAGAATTTTTGGAATCCCTGTATATTTTCATGTGTCGAAAGAGAAAAGGAATAAATTGGGTGCATCTGGAAAGAAAGGAATCTTCGTGGGTTATAGTGAAAATACTAAGGGCTATAGAATCTACGTAGCCGATCAAATGGAAGTCGTGTTAGTCACGATGTCACCTTTGACGAAGATATGGCCCTTAGCAAGGTGGGCAATCTTCCTACTTTGAGGAGCTCTCAAGAAGCTAACACCAGGGAACCGAAAGAAATGGAAGATGAGACAATGCCCGATGTGGAAGAACCCTTGGATCCTACTGATCCTCCTCCGGCTGAGCCTTCCTCTTCTAGGAAGAGGCCTACTTGGCTTACGGGGACACTTGATGATGCTGAAGCACACACCGCACCCCAAGGAACCTTCCGTGAAAGTAAGAAGCCGAACAGATACCAGGGATACTTGACCATCATGAGCACGATCATCCAAAATGAGCCTTCATCACTCACAGATGCCATCAAGCATCAAGTAAGGAAGGATGCTATGACTGAAGAATATGAGTCTATAATGAAGAACAATGTCTGGGATGTGGTCCCCAGACCCCAGGAAAAAACAATTGTCACTTCTAAATGGCTTTACAAGATAAAGCATGCAGCTGATGGAAGTACGGAAAAGTATAAGGCTCGTTTTGTCACTCGTGGCTTCTTCCAAAAGGAAGGTATATACTATGACGAGATATTTGCACCTGTTGCCAAATATACCACCATTCGCTCTATCATAGCCCTTGCAGATTCACAAGGATGGAACCTACATCAGATGGATGTTAAGACCATGTTCTTGCATGGTTCGATCAAAGAAGAGGTCTACGTGGAGCAACCCGAAGGATTTGAGATTTATATCAATCTCATGTATGCAGGTTGAAGAAGGCCCTCTATGGGCTGAAGCAAGCACCCCCAGCATGGTATGAGAGGATCGATAGCTACTTGATGAAGTTGGGATTCACTAGGAGTGAAGTCGATCCTAACCATTACTTTAAGGTTGAAGATGACAAACCTCTCATACTAGTGTTGTATGTTGACAACCTCTTTCTAACAGGTGCAGACCCTCTCATTCACAAATGTAAGAGGGAGTTGGCTTCTAGTTTGAGATAAAAGATCTAGGACTCATGGACTATTTCCTAAGACTCTAAGTCTGGCAGAAACCAGGAGAGATTTTCCTATGGTGGACAACAAGCCCGTAATTACCCCAATGGAGCTTGACTTCAAGAAGTTAAGCGGTAGTGCTACTGGACCTGTCTTATGAAATGCCACCGAGTATCGTCAACTCATCGGAGCATTGATGTTCTTAGTGAACTCCCGTCTAGATATATGCTTTGCAGTCAACACGTTAAGTCAACATATGGTTGAACCTCACCACATACATTAGATTGGTGCCAAGAATCTGTTGAGATACCTTCGTGGCACAATCACTCATGGCTTAAGCTACACTGCCGGAGATGTGAGACTACTTGAATATACTGATGTTGATTGGGCAGGCAGTGTGGTGGACCGTAAGAGCACTTTCGGGTGTTGTTTCTCCTTGGGATCTGCTTCGATATCCTGGATGAGCAGGAAGCAGAAGTCAGTGGCTCTGAGCACAGCCGAGGCAAAATACATTGCTACTAGCATGGCCTCCTGTGAGGCAATCTAGTTGCAAAAGCTCTTCAGTGAGCTGTTTGAATTTACATTGGATACCACCGTGATTCTATTTGACAACTAGAGCGGGATTTGTTTATCAGAAAATCCCGTATTTCATCATCGCTCCAAGCATATCGATATCAGGTGCAACTATATTCGAGATATGGTGCAGCAAGGAGCTATAAGGCTCCAACATATTGGTACAGATGAACAGGTCACCGACATTCTAACAAACCCCTAGGAAAGGTCAAATCCCTGACTTTCCGAGAACGACTTGGTGTTGTTCAAAGACCCTCTGATGAGGGTCAAGTATGATGTACTGAGCTCTAGGAGCTCCAGGGGGGGCGTGGGATACTTCTTGGAGCAACATATGACCACAAGGTGACTCACCATCCCCTGTTGGTGCACTTTGTACAAGGTAAAAGGTTCAACCTTCCCCTATGACACCCCATGGCGACTATGGAACAAGATGATTAGTTCTCCTGTGGGCCAGGATGATTCGTTCTTCGTCGCGACTATGGAATAGGATGATTAGTTCTCCCGTGGACCAGGATGATTTGTTCTCCTCGGCATCTATGGAACAGGATGATTAGTTCTCCTATGGGCCTGGATGATGTGTTCTCCATGGCGGTTGTGGAACAGGATGATTCGCTCTCCTGTAGGCCAGGATGATTAGTTCTCCGTGGCATCCACTGGACAGGATGATTTGCTCTCCTGTGGACAAGATGATTAGTTCTCTTGTCTAGGCATCCTACCCATGTAGTCTGGGACTCATGGGAAGTACCTCTCATCTGATCAATGAGCAGGGAAATGAGGATAGGTACCATAGTAGTACCGATGGACGCATCGTTGTATCTACCGTACTCCCTATGCTAGGATGACCTTCATTGATCCGAGATCAATGATACTGGTCTGAGATCAGTGGGAGTGGTACCCACTATGACACTGGCTTCGGGTCAATAGAGGACTGGTCTGGGATCAGTGGTACACACTCTGACACTGACTTCGGGTCAGTGGACGGTGGTATGATACATCCTTGATCACTTCTTCTTCTTCTTCACAATTTGAGCAGCAGAACAGAGCAGAGCAGAGCATAGCAAGGCAAAGCAGGGCATAGCAAGGCAGAGTAGAGCAAGGGTCAAGCTGTACAAGGCAGTGCATTTGATGGATGAATAATAGCGACGGTCAGATGAATTGCAGATGGAGTTCTCCCTAGTTGAGAGGGAGTGTTAAAATTGGAAACTAGGGCCAAACTCCATGAGGATCACCTTATTCATGGCTGATAAAATTTTATCTAGATTCCTCTCATCGAGAGGTGTAGGATTGATCTAAAGATCATCCGATTCTGATAAGTATTTATGGAGATATGAATTTATTTTGATTATGGACTAATTGTCAAAGTCGGCCAGCAACTTGTGTAGGCTCAGAAGCCCAACAGACACATCTATTCATCACCAACGTTTGCATATAAATACAGGATGTCTCCTCCTCATTTGCACACTTCACTTCATATCGCATCTCTCTCTCTCTCTTATGTAGAAAAGAGTCTCTTCTCTCTCCTGCGCAGAAAAGACTCCTCTCTCACACGTGTGGAAGGAAGGACGCGGATTTTAGGGCTGCTACTGCAGATCGAAACTTTGACCAGTGTTGACCATCATTCTCTCTCTCTGGACCGAGCAGTAGGTGAAACTGACTCTCCTTGGAAGGCCGCATTTTTCGTGAAGGAATCAAGGTGATCCGACCTCCGGTTTGGAAGATGTTGACTGCCCTAGTTTAGGGTTGATGCCGCTGATCTAAGGTTTTTGCTGTTGCTGATATAAATCAGATTTTTGTACTATTTCTCTCTGCTGAATTATTGAAGATAAAAGAAGATTTGATCAAAGGGTTTCCCCATATTGGGGTTTGTCCCTGGCTAGCCACCACATCTTGTGTCTCTTGTCTTGGCTTGTTTTCTATTAATCATTTAATGCTCTATCTACACTTTACTTATGTACATGTGATTGCTAATCTGTGGATAATAATAAGAAAGATAAGTAAACTGCTCTAAGCATAGAACATACCTAATCTTAACATCTTTTCATGTTTGGTTTCCTCCTCACATCAAAATTTGTTTGTATTGTATGCTAATGAACTTTCTTCATATCTTTCCTGGTTAGGAAAGCTTGCTAAATGTTCAAAGGTTATGGAGGAGACTTCAAAGGATAAACTTGAACCATGGAAGAAGTTATGTTGCAAAGGAAACACTTCAAGAATTGATGTCCTATAAGGTTTGTTAAAGTAAAATTCAAGCTTGCTGAATGCTCCAAGGTTATGGAGTGGAGACTTCAAAGGATAAACTTGAAGCATGGAAGGAGTTTTGTTGCAAAGGAAGCCCTTCAATAATTCATGTCCTACAAGGTTTGTTAAAGAACAATTCAAGGTATGTCTTAAACTACAAGTTGTGTTACAAAGTTCTCTTCATAGTTAAGGTATGTTGATTCTCTTTTGAAATTTCCCTTACATTATTGACATCGCTATGTCTATGGTTTTGAATCTTAAAGATTCTTGTTAGGGTGATTAATCATTAGATTAAATCTACCCTCGTCATTCTATCATTTTGATCATTCTTGTGAAACCTTAACGTTTAGGGTTCACTATAAAACACTAGCCTCTTGTTGCTAAGGGTATGCCAATATTGATTATGAAACCCTTGTTCTCTTAGGGTTGTTGATGGAGTCTAGAAATCCTATACTTTTGATGTTTAGGTTTTGGTATTGTTATGATAGAAAACCTAGTTTTTTAGGGTTTGTTGTTAATCTCTGAGTTATATATCAAAACCCTAGATATTTGGGGTGAATTAGGGTTTATGAAGAAAACCTTTGAATAGTTATAGAAAGATCCTAGGAATAAAATCCTAGGTGTATATTCGTCCCATCGAAACCCTAGCCTAACGAAAATTGTTGTCTAACTTTGATGTATCGATGTTTGTGTCCTGGATTTAACTAGTACATAGGAATATTGATATAAAATGCTAGTATGTGATAATGAAATCCTAGATATGGATATGCGAGTATGTTGACCTAATTGTTGATGCTCATGTTTTAGTTTGTGAATCCTCGAGTTTGTAAAACCCTAGTAGAAGATTAATATTCTAGGATATGATGATTGTTTTCGATATAATTTAGCTTTGATGATAAAATCTAGGCTTTGCTACAAACCCTAGTAGAAGTCTGACAGGTATAAGCATATTCCTGAAATTTTAGATGTATAGTAGGATTGTTATTTGATTGAATTGCTAATATCTAAGGCTTTGTGTCTCGTAGATAAAGTCTAGGGTTTATGAGAAAACCCTAGCAAAAAGTTGAAGTGTAGTATCAAAATGATGTGTCTCTTATCGATTATGAGCCTGAATAGGCTTAGAAATTTGAATGTTTGAATGCTTCCACTATAGTAATATGATTTAGTTAACTTCATGCTTTCATATATTTGTACTTTTTTGTACTTTCTATTAAGGTTTTGTAGATACATGATCGTGAAGATGTTGAAGATGTTTGTAATTGAAGAAGAGTATGATAAAGGAAGCTATAGGGATGACCATGATCAAAATAACCTTGATGCCATGAGAAAGAATGAAACATTGAAAGGCTGAAGTTTCTCTGATGTTATAAAAGAAGGAAGATATTGAACTCCCCAAGTTGAGAGGGAGCCTAGATAGAAAGGGTACAACTCCCCAATTAAGAGGGAGGGCACTGTGAATACCTTGAAGAGAGAATGAAATCAGAGAAGTAATATATGTCCAAACAAAAGACTTAAGAAGATCTGAGAATGTATTTGGTGCTACTAAAGAAATGGAAGAAGAAGAAAGCTTCCAACAAATTGTATATGGATAACTTGATGATGAAAGCAACATCAGAATGATTGAGAACCCTGAAGGTTTGTCTTTACTTATATTTGAAAGTTTATTACCGATTGAAGTTTATGTTTGTACACGTAAATATCTCCAGAAAAAACTTGAACACTTTTGAAGCATGCTTGGATATATCTGGTTTAGTTTATATGGAGAGATGAAGCATCTTATGGAAAGATGCTTGGGAGGACATCTGGACGACCTATGTGTTGATTTCTAGATCCCAAAGAGGGAGGGTGGCATTGGTCATGGAGCTCCGAACATGGATACACACCTAGATCCCTAGGTTGGTGGTAGAGAATAAAAGCTTGATGGTACCTAGAGTTGGCTAAAGCTTGAGTCCCCTTAGTCCCACCCGGATAGAATACCCTGGTTAGGTATCTAGTCTGTAGCGTTGAGTCTACTAGAACTTTTCGTAGTTCATTTTGAGATTTTCCATGTACCTCTATATATATGTAATTATGAATCAATGTTGCAAACATCAGCATCAGGATAAAATCAGAAAGGGTCCAAAAAACCAAAAAATTGGGAAAATATACGTAAAAATCAACAAACATCGGCTAGGCCAAAAAATTGTGACATCAAGATAAAATTGGGATGTTATTGAGATGTCCGCAACACTTATGAATAGCTCCCTAGTTAAGAGGGAGTGCTGAAAAATGTAACTAGTGTCGATCTTCATAATTGTATTTCAGTTGTGATGTCTTATATCTGTCAAAAGAAAGAAAAATAAATTTTATTGTTAAAGAAATTGACTTATTAAAGCATGGGTTTCATGCTTGGGTCAATGTTTTTAGTTCAAAGCCTCCACTGTAAGCTTCTAGGATTTATGTCAAGTGTCCTTGTCCATATCATAATGTAATAGGTCCTTCTTGGGCTTCATTTGTCAAGAAAGAAATTTATTTTAATGTAAAATAGGTCAATTAGGCCCTCTCCACCAAGTCAGTCTCAAGAAAGGACAAGTCGGCCTCAAAAAGGGTATTCGACTTCACAGACTCACTATATATTAGAGCAACTCGACTCATTTGGAGACACACACTCAATAAGTTCGAACTGTAGTAAGTGGAAGTAGAAAAAGTGTGAAATTCAAGAAGGAAGAAGGAAAGCGCTAGCGCAAGAGGAGATCATTATCTAGCTATGGAAGTCGAAATTTTCTCTATCTTGTCTCAGACATGCGAAGAAACAAAAGCTGCAGAAGAGCCGAAATTGCAGTCTTGAAGCTGGGTCGAAATTCTAATGCAGTAGGGTCGAAAACATGTCCTTGATGCAGTATTGAAGCAGTGTTCATGCAGTATTGTTGTTGTCGATCTTTGAAGGTTGGAAGAATAGTTTAAGGGTTGATTTCATAGAGGAGGAAGGTCTTTGGGTCTAGGGTTTTGGTCTATCTCAATTTGAATCCACTGAAGGAGGAGTTCTGACAGGGTTTTCCCCTATAAAGGGGTTTTAACCCTAACTAAGTGCCTACTTCTAGTGTCATTGATCTTCATGTTTTTTCTTTGATGATTGCTTGATGAGAAGAAGATATTGAAAGAACATAAAGAAGTCAATATGAACATAATCATATCAGAAGTAATTATCAATACAAGGAAATCTTTCTGCCTTTCTTATTTTCTAACACATCGGGAGGTATTCCCGCATGCCTAAGTCGACCTAGTAGAATTATGAAAAATTAAAATAAAATTTGATTTTTTGAGCATTAAGTCAACCCAAGAAGACAAGTTGGCCCAACTCATGAACGGGTGTGTTCTTGGGTTATTTCATTCCCATTGGACAATTATAAATATATGATGTGATGCCTCATTCTCTCATCTATGAAAAGCAAGTTTGAGATCAATTTTCAGAGGTTATCCTTTCTACTTTTATCTCTCCCTTAGTCGCACGTGTGGAGAAAGAAGACTGACTTTATTAGTTGTTTGACAGAGTGATTTGATTGGGAATTGACTGCAAAATAAACTGAGTTTGATTGCATAACTGGGTAGACTTGACCACAGGTCCAAGTTGACCCCAGGTCGTTGACCACAGGACCATGTTTTACCTAGCCAAAGTTTGACTACAGATTTGTCTTTTCACTAATTTGGCCAGCGTTGACTTGTTGGACTTTTGACTAGATTTAACTGGTATGATGGAATCATGATTGTCCTTACACCAAAACCCACAAGTGTTAGTAAACGGACATATCACCAAAGTTAACAAATCCTTGAGCAGTTGTTAGCCACATGTCATGAAACACGCGGGGAGCACTAACTTTCATTTGTCCAACAATCTCTCCCCCCCGCAGTGTGACTCGAGTGTGTTTCGAACTTGTTACGCTCTTGAGTTGCAAGAAATTCCAGAATACCAAATATGCGAAGAAATACAATCCAGAACACAGAATAAAATGAGAAAAACAGCAAGTATTTTATTATTCATAGATAAAAGCAATGTTCACTTGCCTCTTCGAGGGGGCAACCTCCAGCAAAGCAAAGCTCGATTATAAAATAACACTCAATGATCTTTCCCTTCTAACTACGACTATTTATAGCTAAATGACCTTCAACAACCTAATGACTAGTGCTCCTTTGCATAACATGGGTTAACCATTTTATTTATTAATTATGGCCCGTTTGCAACTAACTGTGGTCCCTTTCTTGAATGCGGATCAACCACTTACAATTATTAATACGGGCTTTACTTACTCTTTAACTAACTATGACTACGACTCAACCCTATTGGGTTTATTACATAAATAAAGGGGTTAGGGTTGGACCCTAACATGCCCTCCACCATCAAAAGTAGCCTTGTCCCCAAGGCTGAAGCTGCGGAAACCGCTGAAGAATAGTGCTTGGTTCCCAGGTCGCATCTTCTGGAGAGGTGTCTTTCCACTTGATGATGACTTCCTTGATCGTGTGACTGCACAGACGTCTTTCAAGAGTATCGAGGACCTGTTCAAGTTGGAGCCAGAGTGAACCTTTCTCATCCAATTCGGGTAGACTGGTTTGAACTTTGAATTCTGCAATTGTTCCCCACCACTTTCTTGAGGCATGATACATGGAAAACTGGAAGGATTTTTGAAGTTGGTGGCAAGGCCAGCTTATAGGCCACTGCTCCAATGCGTTGAAGTTTTTGATAAGGTCCGTAGAATTTTGGAGCTCATTTCTGGCAACCCTTTTCTTTGAGCGATGTTTGCTTATATGGTTGCAGCCGCAGGAATACCTGATCCACTTCTTGAAAGGTGCGCTCTGAACGATGTTGGTGTGCTTGTTGCTTCATTCGATTCTCAGCTTGATGGAGATTATCTTTGAGACGACCTATCATGGCGGCACGGTTCTGTAGGAGTTGATCAACTGCTTGCACCTTAGAGCATCCAGGGATATAAGAAATAGGTGAAGGTGGGAGTTGGCCATACACTGCTTCATATGGAGCCATCTTGGTGGCTTCATGATAGTTAGTATTATACCACAATTCAGCTAAAGGTAGCCACTGTACCCATTGATGTTGCTTTTCTGAAGTGAAGCACCGTAAGTATGTCTCCAAACATTTGTTGACTGCTTCAGTTTGACCATCAGTTTAGGGATGATACACGGTACTTAGTTGGAGTTGGGTGCCTTGTAGCTTGAAAAGTTCTTGCCAAAAGTGGCAGGTGAAAGTCGGGTCACGATCAGACACAATGGGCATTGGCATGCCATGCAGTTTGAAGATTTGGTCTATGAAAGCTTGAGGCACCAAAGTGGGGATAAATGGATGGGGGAGAGCACAAAAATGAGCATATTTAGAAAGTCTATCCACAACCACCATGATGATGGATTTGTTGCCCGACTTTGGGAGACTAGTGATGAAATCCATAGAAACATCTGTCCAGACTGAGGTAGGGATTGAGAATGGTTGTAAGGTGCCTGGTAACTTGACTGTTTCTCCTTTGTGGCGTTGACACACATCACAATCAGCTACAAAAGTAAGAATGTTAGTTTTCATGCTTGTCCAAATGAAAGAACGACGAGTGCGAGCATAAGTCTTCTAAAAGCCTGCATGCCCGGCAGTGGGAGATGAGTGCAACTCTGCCAAAATGCGAGTTTTGAGGGAGGATGTCGGCAATATAACTACTCGATCCTTGTAGCAAAGAATCTCATCCTTCCAAGAGTAGCCAGCTGAGCAATTAGGATCTGCTCTCAAGTTATTAATGAGTTGGGAGAGAGAGGGGTGTGAAAACCATTCCTTGCCGGCGTGTTCAATCCAATCTGGTATGGGAAGAGAGATTGATAGCAGGGTGCTTTCATCCTCAAATCGGCGCGATAAAGCATCCGCTACTACATTGTCACGCCCTCTCTTATTAATTATCTCATAATCATATCCCAACATTTTGGCCAACCATTTATTTTGTTGTGGCGAGGATAGACGTTGCTCCAAAAAATATTTGAGGCTTTGATGGTTTGTGCAGATTTGGAAACACCACCCCAGTAAGTATGGTCACCAAGTATCTACTACATGTAAGATGGCCATCATCTGTTTCTCATAGGCAGATTGCCCCAGATGTTTCCCAATCAGTTGTTGACTAGTGAAAGCCAAGGGTCGACCTTCCTACATTAAGACGACACCAATGCCAGTACTTGAAGCATCACATTCAATCACAAAAGATTCAGTGAATTCGGGTAGTGCCAATACTGGAGTGGAACACATGGCCTGTTTGAGAGCCAGAAACGCCTATTGTGCTGCATCAATCCAGAGGAATGAATTTTTCTGGAGATTGTTAGTGAGGGGTCTAGAAATGCGACCATAATTGCGGACAAATTTGCATTATTAGCTGGTGAGACCCAAGAATCCCCTCAAACTCTTCAAGCTTTTTGCTTGTATCTTTTGGGATCAACCTTGACACCTTCACGACCCACAATGTGTCCCAAATCCTCGACCTCTTCCACACCAAAAGAGCACTTGGACAATTTTACAAATAATTTGTGATTCTGGAGCAGTTGCAAGATCAGGTCTACATGATGAAGATGTTTTTCCCAGGTGAGGTTCTAGATGAGAATGTCATCAAAGAAAACAAGGACAAATTTTCGGAGATATGGTTTCAGCAGGTGATTCATGAGGCTTTGAAAAGTAGATGGAGCATTATAGAGACCAAATGGCATGACCAAGAATACATAATGGCCTTCATGAGTCTGGAAAGCAATCTTGGGAATGTCAACTTCTTTCATGTGTACTTGGTGATAGCCAGAGCGAAGATCTAGCTTGGTAAAGAATTAAGCCCCATGCAGTTCATCAAGCAGATCATCAACAACCGGAATAGGGAATTTGTCTTTGATAGTGAGCTTGTTGAGGTCCCGAAAGTCCGGACACATGCGCCATTCCCCATCTTTCCTTAGCACCATGACCACTAGTGATGAATAAGGACTGATGCTACGACGAATAACACCTGCTTCAAGGAGTTCCATGATGATTTTTTCAATTTCCTTCTTTTCGTCGAAAGGATATCGATATGGACGCACATTCGGCAGCTGGGCCCCTAGGACCAAACTGCTGCTACAATCATGTTCCCCTCTAGAGGGTGGAAGCTCTTTAGGTTTGTCAAAGATCTGCTAGTGGCGGTTTAAGACATGTTGCATCTCCGGATGAATATGAAGAGTAGTAGATTCTATGGCCTGGATGGCATTAAACTGGGCAATGACTCCATGATGGCCCTTTTTCAACAACTTTTCCATTCGATGTGAGCTGATGATAGAAGGAGCACCTGCCTGGAGTCCACAAAGTGTATGAATGTGGTCATTTTGCTTAAAGCTCATATATAACTCCTGGAAATCTATTGTGATTGGGCCGAGTGTGCGAAGCTATTCAACACCCAAGACAATGTCACAACCACCCATGTAAATCGCAGACATGTGGGTCATTAGGTGGTAGTCTCCCATCAGAAGTTTAATATTTTCGCAGCGACCTTCACATTTCATTGTGCTCCAATCAGCAATAAGGACTTGGAAATTAGAGACTTCCCTTACAAAACAATGAACAACTTCGGCGACTCGCTTATGGATAAAGTTATGAGTGCTGCCATTATCAATCAATACTACTATAGGGCGATGTTTCAGAAAACCTCTGATTTTAAGAGTTTAGGGCGCAGAAATGCCCGCCAAAGCATGTAGCGAGATAACTAGTTCATCTGGCGTAGCTGTGAGATCATTGTCCTGTTGAGTTTCCTCAACTTCGTCCCCTAGCCCCCCAAGGGGTGGGGCTTCCTCCAATAAGCTATGATCCGTAACATTAATTTGAAAGAATTTTGGTTCCTTGCATTTATGCCCCGGGGAGTATTTGTCATCATAGTAGTAACACAGTCCTTGTTTTCTTCTTTCAACCATTTCTGTTGGAGACACCTTTTGACCCTTAAGTTTTTATGTAGGGCCCCACGCCTAGTTGGAACGCCCCTTGGCTATCAAATTTCGACGAGTAAACTAGGCAGCTAAGGCAAGTGCTACCTCAACAGCCTTTTTGCAAGCATCTATCCATGTAGGTGGGTGGTGCATCCGGACATGTGCTTGGATGGCTTCTTTGAGACCACTGATGAAACACTCCAAGTAGAATTCATCTCTTAGACCTTCCGTTCTGAAGGCCAATGTCTCAAAGGCTGCAATGTAATCTTTTACTGTGCCTGTCTGTCGAAGCTTCGTGAGACCACTCAAAAAATTAGATTCTCGATCAAAGTGGTCACAAAGGGCTTTTGAGAACACCTGCCACATAATGTTCCCGGGATAACATTTCACATGCCACTACCACCATTGCCATTTTTCTTAGTCCAAGTAAAGGGCTCCCACACGTAGTTTAGTTTTATCATTGCGGATATCATTCAAGGTGAAATATTTTCCATTTGTGCTACCCATACTGTCGGATTAGAGCCATCAAATTTATACATGTCCAGCTTGGGTGGTCAAGGGTGGGAATGTTGTTGATTTCCATGGAAGTGAATATGATGGCTAGATTCTCCTTCGAGGTGTTCATCAATACTATGTGCCTCTTGATGATACCTCGTCATGCTCTTGGTGACTATTTGAAGCGATTTTGAAATTTCCTCCAATAGTTCCTTGAACAAATCCAACCTTGATTCAAGGCGCTCGATTTTCTCATTGGCCATGACTTGAGCTCTGGTTTTTACCATACACAAATCTCAGTCACTTGAAGTCACTTCGAAAAAAATTGGGACCGCCTAAAAAATGACGCTGACCAGTGAATAGTACCACTGTGATCAGCTCGTCGTCCTAAATCTTTGGGCTAAGTCTCTTATAAGCGTCCCAGGGAGGACTCAGACCCAGGGAAAACTTGATCCTACCCAATGTCCTGCGAAAATCGAGCCCAAACTATAGTAGCAACAAGCTTCATTGCGTAGAGCGTCAGATTTACCTGCAAAACCTCCAACTGTTGAATGTGAGTTGTATTGCGGCGGTAGAACCCCAACTGGTGGATCTGATTGGTGCAGTGATGATAGAACCCCAACTACTAGATTTGAATTTTACTGCAGCACTAGAACCCCAACTAGTGGATTTGATCTGGCAGATAAAATAATGGGCGATCTTCAAAGATTCGAGGGAACTATGGTCACAAAAGAGTGTCAGGTGCTACAAATCACAATATATATAAGGGTCCAACAATAGTACTCGGCCCAATCTTTCAAGGCACTAACTAAGGAGGATCAACCATACCCTTAGTCGTACTACCCAACTACCCTATTGTACGCGCAAGTAATCTCCCCGAGTGTTGTTCTCATTGTACTGTAGCAGCAAGACGGTCAACGACTTATCTAAGGCGCGGTTTCAAGTGAGCCTATGGGACTTCCGATATATCCAGAGGGTACGTGGAAGTGCAGTCCGTGTGCGGTTTTGTCTAATGCGCTACTACTCGAAGGGGTACTCACAAGGGTTACAAAGGAGTCCAACAAGTGTGACCACCTCTTGTATTTTCCTACGTGCATGCCTCCCCAAATCCGCAGGTTTATGTGCTTAACAACAGATCCCGTGGTTTAAAGACGTTGAAACACGTCTCTAGCCTAAAACAATTTCTGCAAAAATGGAGGTACCACGACCCTAAAAAGTGCTCTGATACCACTTGTTATGCTCTTGACCTGCGAGAAATTCTAGAATACCAAATATGCGAAGAAATACAACCCAGAACATAGAATAAAATGAGAAAAACAGCAAGTATTTTATTATTCAGAGATAAAAGCAATGTTCACTTGCCTCTTTGAGGGGGCAACCTCCAACAAAGCAGAGCTTGATTACACAATAAGACTCAATGATCTTTCCCTTCTAACTATGACTATTTATAGCTAAATGATCTTCAACAACCTAACGACTAGTGGTCCCTTACATAACATGGATTAACCACTTTATTTATTAATTATGGCCCGTTTGCAACTAACTGTGGTCCCTTTCTTAAATGCTAGTAAAACACTTACAATTATTAATATGGGCTTTATTGACTCTTTAACTAACTATGACTATGACTCGACCCTATTGGGTTTATTACATAAATAAAGGGGTTAGGGTTGGACCCTAACAAAACTCAAGACCTTTGGCTCTAATACCATTTGTTGGAATCACGACTATCTATCACCAAAACCCACAAGTGTTAGTAAACGGACACATCGCCAGCGTTAACGGATCCTCAAGAGGTTGTTAGTCACGTGTTGAGAAACATGTTGGGAGCGTTGACTTCCGTTCATCCAATATGGTATTTGACTTGGAATATTGGCACAAATTTCTAGAAGAATTGTTGATTTGTAAACCTTGATGAAGAATAATTTCTCCTAAAGAAAATTTGTTGGGTTTTCTCCCAAGGTTGGGTTTCCTAGGGTAAAATTTGTTGTCTCTATTGTGCATGGTTTTCTTTCTATGATCTTTACTGTTTCCGCTGAATTTACTATTAAGATTTTTTTTAAGTGTAATTATTCAATGATGGTGGTGGAATATATACTGGTTGGAAATCTTTAGGAAGTAATTATATGACAAAAAATCACATTCTATTGTGTAGCTTGTATAAAATTCAACAACCATCATGTCATAACTCATCATTCACGCTTGTGTTAGAGATTTAACTATGAGGTGTACACTAGTCTTCCCCTCTCTCATGGATCTTCTTATGTACTTGATCTCTCTCTTTCTTGGCATCACTAAGGTTAATTGGGCTTGTTAGAGCATCTTGAAGACCAGGCTTGAGGTTTCATCCCTTGGAGATTTGTGACATTAAGGTTTTAATGTGAAATCTTAGGTTGTACTTGAAAAGAGAAGAAGAAGAGAAGACATCTTCCCTTGGAGATCTTGCTTGAGTGATTCATATGCTTGTTGGATCTCCTTGGTTGAGCTAGGGTTTTATATACTTTCCCTTGATAGGGTTTTGGAGAGCTAGAGGATTGTATTAACCTTATGATAAGGCTATGGTATATACATGAATTTCATCTTCATGCATGTTAATGAAGTTTTTAGTCATCCAATACTTGAATAAATTGCAGCTTTGATTTTCATCCATCTATGTTCTTCGCGGTTTAATAACAGGGTTGCAAGGGAGCATTCTCCCCCCGCCCGCTCTTGAAGAGCGCGTCCAAACAGAAACGCTTAAGGGAGCAACTCAGGGAACGCACTCCCAAATCGCTCCCGTCTGGGAGCAATTTTCAAGAGGACGATCGCTTAAAAGAAATCCAGGTCCCTTAAAGTGCTTTCACAAGTGGTTAAAAATTCTTCTACAGAGAGGTTTGGAGCACCTATAGCTTCATCCACAATGTCAAAAGAAATTGCCTCAATGAAAATCGATTGGAACGCCTATTTTATGTACACTACAACTTGAAGTTGTTGACACATTATTGTTAGCGGGCTTGATTTTATAGAGCATATATCACTTGGAACAACAATCTGGAGGAGGATAATTTGGAGGATGGAGCCTTGCATTCAGAGCAATTGGAATCAAAACCTTTGGACGATGAGGATGAAGCAACATCAACAACAATGCCACCCCCATCCACTAGCAGGGCTCAAGTTGCACCAGCTTTGCCGCCACCTCCATTTGCAGCATTGCGTGGAGGTCATGTGCCTTTTGGTTCTGGATGTGGGCCACGACCATTGCAGAGTCAGACTATGTGGGAGAAGACTTTGATTGTTCATAGATCACGAGAAAAGAAATTAGAAGTTTCTCGTGGCAAGAAGAAATTTTAGTAGATAACAGATTTACGTTTTCTAGTTTCAATATTTATTATGGTATTATTTGTAAACAATAGCTATTGACTCATTCATATTTATTATGGTATTATTTGTAAACAATATATGACAATTTTAGTTTGAACTTTGAAGTTTGCAATTATAATTCATTGGTAATGAATTATGAATATGATGTCTCGTGAAATGTTTCATTCCATGTTTGATATTCTTTGTTATAGTTTGGTAATGGTTACAAGTATAACTTCAGTGATGACAAATGTTATATATTGAATTTTGAAACTTCAAGGTTGATGGGAATTGAGATGTTGTAACTTGTGGACCTGTGGTTGACGAAGATTATAACTACTAGATGATTGATGTTAAAAGGGTTAATCCATGTTTTTATGATTTTTATAACTAACTCATCATTCTACATTCTTTTGTGGACATATGTGCATCAAACTATATATTATACAAAAAAACGCTCCCAACTCAGAAGCTTTTGAAAATTGATGCTCCTGCTCCTGCTTCAAGCAGCCTTGGTTTGTAATTTCCAGCTATATATGTCCTGCTAATTTGACATAACTTAAGCGTGCTTATGTTAAGTGATTTAAAATCATAACTGAAGAATAAAAGGGCAGATTTACTGTTGTTTTTACAGCTGTTAAGAAGTGTTTTCAGATCTGGTTTATGTCATAAGATTGCCCTAGAGGTTTGAAATTTATCGAAACACTATGGTATCCTTTCCCTTGTATTAGTGTGATTGGGGTTGTTAAGTATTGAAATCTCTGTTGCCGGTGTTCTATTTATATTTCATAAAAGCCTTAAGGTTGAAAATTCATAAGGTTAAGATCAAGAAAACCTCTAGGATAGAGGTGAAATTTCTGTTTTGTATTAAAACTCCTGAAACACACAAACTTCAACATTTGCCTTCCTTTCAATATTCTGTCAGGTCCTTCACTTCAATTTCCTTCAAAAATCTTTGTTCTTCATGGACGAGTAGACCTACACAATCTTCAAACGCACTTCAATTTTGGAAAAAATACATAACTTGGTCACAAAATTCTGATACATATCTGGACAGTTGTTCAAAAAAACTGTTACAAACTCCCATGCAATAGTTGTGTCAATTGTAAGTAATCCATTCTAGAGTTCCTACATCTTCTGAACATGACTGGTAAAGGATCTGCTTTAGATATCTTTAAGCTTGTCAGTTTGTTTTGTGTAAAACCCTTTGTTAATTAGGTGTTCCACACAAACTCCTTGACTCGAGGTTTGAACCAAAATTCAACAGCACACGTAATCCACCATGTAGTATGTCATCTTCAAGTGCAAGAGTAATGAGAAGCAAGGCATTTGAGTTCTTCCTTTCACAAATACTATCCACCACTTCTATTTTCAATGTTTCATCCGACACTGTCACTCACAAAGGTCAGGATTTGAGAGGATTTCTTCCACCTTTCATTTCCAAGTATTTTTTCCAATACAACTGATGAGCGCCTGGCATCATAAAATTTGAATATTTGTCATTTCATCTTTCCTCTGTACAACTGCTTATTACTCCAAATAAACATTCGCCCCCTTTTAAAGCACGCTTACGACAACAGAATGTTAAGTCTAGTTATCGTTCAAAACT
>APFE030104328.1:187938-198562 GCA_000404065.3 Pinus taeda | reverse complement strand
TCACGTCTCTATTACTTTACTAATATTTGATCTTCGATCCATCCATCCATCGGTACATCCATCGAGGGGTTAAATTTGATGAGTACGCCTACTCATTAGGGAATTTTTTTATGACTATCTTATTTTTAAATTTCCCTTCACATGACTTTTAATATTTACATTTACTCATTTCATCTAACTTTTGTAAATTATATTCAATATTTCTCTCACATGAAAATAATGGATGCAGATAGTCTCTATTACTTCACTCATGTTCGATCCATCCATCCATCGCTCTATTACTTCACTCATGTTCGATCCATCCATCCATCGCTGCATCCATCTAGGGGTTAAATTTGACGGGTCCCCCTACCCATTAGGGGTTAAATTTGACAAGTCTGGTTAAATATGACGGGTCCTCCTACCCATTAGGGGTTAAATTTGAGAGGTCCCCCTACCCATTAGGGAATTTTTCTGAAAATTTTATTTTTAAATTTCCCTTCACATATATAAAATTCTAAAAACAATAACAAATTGCATACTTGGACTTTTTTCTAAAATATCTTCACATATTCAACAACCTCATCTATCATATATTCAATATCATCATGTACAAACTAGATTTTGAATAGTTTAACCAAAAGAGGTAATTGCTACATACTCAGACTTTTTTTAAATTGATCTTCACATATTCAACAACCTCATCTACAATTTAAATTTTTGCTTGTGGCATTAGGAAAAGTAAAAATTTATAATTATTAATCATTTACAAATAGTAATAATTTTTGCAAATTTATAATTAGATATCATTTGATCTTCACATATTCAACAACGTCATCTACAATTTAAATTTTTGCTTGTGGCATTAGGAAAAGTAAAAATTTATAATTATTAATCATTTACAAATAGTAATAATTTTTGCAAATTTATAATTAGATATCATTTTGGGATTCAACTGCATTAAGTAAGTCATTCACGTATGACCATTTCCATGAGAGGTAGTCGTAACTGACTAATTTCTCATGATTTTTGAATAATTCACTTCGCACTCATTGCATCGGGGGATGCTCACAGGGGTGAAGAGTGGGATTGAAACTAGTGAAATAAATCACATAGCTTCAATCATCACTTCCGGGGCTTGCACCCGGTAACCAGGACTTCCCGGGAGGTCACCCATCCCAGATCGCCTCTGGCTCAAGCGCGCTTAGCTGTGGAGTTTTCCCCACAATCAAGCCCACTTAGCTTGCTACCCCATTTGCAAAACCTTAGCAAGTATTGTGCCTCATGAACCATTCAATTAGAGATCCCTTCACTCTTTTTTGAATTTAAGTATGGAGGTTTACGCAGTGCATTATATTAGATATCATTTTTGGGATTCAACTGCGTTAAGTAAGTCATTTACGTATGACCATTTCCATGAGAGGTAGTCGTAACTGACTAATTACTCATGATTTTTGAATAGTTCACTTATCACTCATTGCATCAGGTGATGCTCACAGGGGTGAAGAAGTGGGATTGAAACTAGTGGGATAGTAAATTGGTCGAGTATGTATGCTCTCCCTTATTCCTTTGGCAAACATCACACTCCTGAACATGCCTCAGGACATCCTCCTTAAGACCCCGCCAAGTGAAACGCTCCCTAATAACCCTGTATGCCTTGCCAAAGGTGAGTCATGAGCTGCCCCTTTAACTACGAGCCTAGTACCCAATAGATCCAATCCTTGTAGTAAATGACCTCATCCATCACCCCATATCTGTCATCCCCATAAGTACCATCCAAGATCTCGCACATCTGCTGATTCTTGGAGTACTCTACCAACAACTACACTATCTAGTCCTCGATGATATCCATCAATGAGAGTTTTGTGGGCCTCCGTGATAGCACGTCAACGACTATGTTCTACTTCTGCTTGACATAATCCTAAAATCATACGTTTGGATCTTGCTAACCCACTTTTGATGCCTCTCCTGAAGGTTCTTCTACTCCAAAAAGAATCGAAGACTGTTGTGGTCAGTGTTCACCTTGAACCTATTTCCCACTAGTATTGTTGGAACTTGGCTAGCACATGCATAACAACCAACATCTCCTTGTCATAAATAGAATACAACCTCTCATGCGGTTGTAGTTTCCGCCTCTCAAATGCAATCAGGTGGCCTCCTGGTGTCAAAACTGCCCCAATGCCCTCTCCAAATGCATCGCACTCCAAAACAAATGCCCGTGCAAAATCTGGTAAGGCCAAAACAAGACAGCAACTCATCACCCTCTTGAGGTGCTCAAAGGCCTCCTATGCAACATTCGTCCACTCAAAAGCCCCTTTCTTCATCAAATCGATGAGGGGTTTTGTTAGCTAGGAAAACCCCTTCACAAATCTCCTGTAATATGTGCATATGCCGAAGAAACCCCGCAGCTCGATCACAATCTCTGGTGTAGGAAAATCATGAATGGCCCTGATATTCTCCTGGTGTATGCATTCTCCATCCTCCCAAATCACATGGCCAAGACACAACATCTCCATCAGTCCAAACTCACACTTGGGCATCTTGGCATAACGTTCTTTTTCCTCTAGAATGCATAGCACCTCCTCCAAGTGTTGGAGGTTCTCCTCCCACGTCCTATTGTATATCAATAAATCATCGAAAAACACCAAAACATATCTGTGTAGCCACATGCGGAACACATGGTTCATGCAAGACTAAAATGTGGTTGGTGCATTGGTTGACCTAAAGGGCATCAGCAAGAACTCGAAGCGACTGTAATGGCGACAAAAATCAGCCTTCAGGATGTCTTGCTCCCTCACCCGAATCTGTTGAAATATGTAACTAGGTTCAGTGTTCATAATGACATGTATTCACGATTTTATGTATTTGATGTAATGAATAAAATAAATTTATTATTGTTATTCTTGAGGCATGGGTTTCATACTCAAGGAAGTTTATTTTATAGGTCAAGCTCCCATTGAGAGCTTCTAGGGCTTGTCATTGAGTCTACAAGTCAAGAGAGTCATTGTCATGTATGAAAGACCCTTCTTGGGCATCTTGCATATTGTAAACTGAATGTATTTGAGTCAAAAGACCCTCCAAGACCTTGTCATGATGCAAAGATCAAGTTAGCCTTCTCAAGTGTACAAGTCTGCCTAAAAAGAGCAATTCCACCTAGTGGCAAACCTATATATACGAAAGACTTCGACCTCACTTATGACACTCACTCACTTCTCACAAGTTCAATCAAGAAACAAAAAGTGTGAAAATTTCTAATATGAAATACTACTACAGCAATTGATTTATTTCACCTACTTATTTCTCACAATAAGTTATTTACGAAAAAACCTTCAGTAAATATTAAAATAAATTTTACTACAGTTATCACATAATTACATAGAGAAAATAACAGTGATATGCAAGCACAAGAATCAATCACATCAACACAGTTGTTTTGGGCAATTGTCCCCACAAAAACCCAATGTGGGAAAACTGGTGCAACATATGAGGGTTTTATTAATCTTCAGCAACAATCTCTTTACAATGAATGATTTTACAAAGAAACTGAGACACTACTGAGTGAAAACACCTGAAACAAAGTTTCTCCTCTTCTTGGAGAAGTTCTAACACCCTAGAGACCCTTCACCCACCTCTGCATCCCTCTACGTCAGTCTGCATTAGTATGCGTCAGCCTGCGTGAGGACTGCGTCTCCAATGGTGTTGTCTCCCTGCTCTTCCCTCTGCGTTGTCTCTCGAATGCCCTCCGTCGCCTCCTCCTTAGTATCTGACTACTGGTAATGCCCTCCTCTTCCTCCACCCTACAACTCTCCTTCTGAAATCGAACTCATTCTCCTGGAGAATCGATTTCCCTCGGGTACTGAGTATTTTCCCGAAGTGTCTCCAAATGACTCTCAAGTCTTCTCTTATACTTTTCTTGTTGATGAATCAACGATCAAGATTAAGTCTCTAATCAATGGCTAAGATTAAAACAGACTTGATCCTCGTCTCTTAGAAGCTTCTCACCCATATCTTTATTAATACCCATTAATATTTTTATTTTCCTAAGTTTAGACTTAGGAACCCATTAAAAATATTAATTATTTTAATAACTCCTCATCTGCTTGGAATTTCTCCAAATGATTTCCGGGTCTTGGAGATCTCATGTGCTCTAGCCCCTCCACAAAATTTCGAAGCTAGATGTGCTATCCAAAATCAACACTCCCTCTTAGAGAGGAATGTGCTCTAGCAATACTTCCCAATAGAAGCATCACACTGATCCATGGCATCAGTCCTCTGCATTGTCGATGCTCGACCAACTGACCCTCATCCACTGCGCTGCTGCCACTTACATTGTTGCCCATGACACTATAACTATCCCTGCTACATTTGTACTGCAACTCCCTCTAAATATGTTGCATCATGCTGCCCATAGCACTACCACTGCTAACTGTTGCATTGGAACTCCTTTTATTATCTGCTTCTGCTACTGAAATAGATTCTTCACCATCCCCATCTTCTCCCTGAAGTAAACAAACTTTGTTCTTCCTAGGGCCTTGGTGAGAATGTATGCCACCTGCTCTCCTGTTGTGGTGTACCTCAACTGTACTACCCCTCGTTGGACACAGTCTCTGATAAAGTGACATCTGATATCAATGTGCTTCGACCGATCATGAAAGACTGGATTCTCAGATAGCTTGATGCAACTCTGATTATCACACAAAATATTGGTCGCTTCCATCTTTCTCCTAAATAGATTCACAAGCAATTTCCTAACCCATATGGCTTGGCACGAAGTTGTGCTAGCTGGCATATATTCAACTTTAGCTGAGCTCAGAGCCATGGATTTTCGTTTCCTACTACACCAGGAGGTCATTCCTGATCCAATATTGAAACAGTACTCAGTGCACTTTTCCGATCTACTAAAGTTCCAGCCCAATCTGCGTTAATGACCCCACTCAACCTAATATCATTGCCTCGGGTGTACATTAATCCATACTCGACTATTCCTCATATATATATCTGAGAACATGCTTCGTTGTTTCCCAGTGCGCCCTCTTTGGTTCTACCATGAACTGACTAAGGGTGTTGATAGCATAACAAATGTCTGGTATTGACCAAATACATCAGAGACTCTATGAGCTGTCTGTACAAGGTGGGATCGACTTCTTTATCTTCAAATGCATCAATCTTCTTCCAGTTGGTGATCATTGGAGTAGCCATAAGTTTATAGTCCTCCATTCTAAACCTTTTCAAAATCGTTGTAGCGTATCTCCCTTGCTCAAGGGAAATTTCACCCTTCTGCTGCCAAACTTCCAACCCCAAGAAATAATGCATCCTTCCCAAATCCTTCATGTCAAATTTTGTGGCTAGGTTCTCCTTGCAATCATTGATTCGCCTCGATGATCCTGTGAGAAAGAGATCATCCATATATAAAACCACGATTAGAAGCTCATTCTCTACAACTAGATAGTAGAGGTTAGGATCTGCGTCACTCTTGACGAATCCCGTCTTCTGTAAGTAGCCATCAATTCGACCATACCATGCTCTAGGTGCCTCTTTAAGCCCATACAGAGCTTTCTTCAATCTGCATACATGAGATTTCTTCTCATGTGTCTCGAAACCCTCTGGTTGTTCAACGTATACTTCTTCTATCACCCCATTCAAGAACGCAGTCTGGACATCCATCTAGTGAATCTCCCACCCATCTAAGCTGCAAGGGATATCACGGATCTAATAGAAGTATACCTAGCTACAGCGGCGAAGGTTTCTTCGTAGTCTATCCCTTCCTTCTTAGCAAACCCCTTAGCCACAAACCTGGCTTTGTATTTTTCTACACTGCCTTCTGCAGCATATTTGACTTTGTAGAGCCATCTCGACTCTACAACTGACCTGTCCTGAGGCCTAGTTACCACTTCCCAGACATCATTGACCATTATGGAACTATAGTCCGCCACCATAGCATCTACCCATACTTGATGTTGAATGGCCTCCTAAAAACTAGAGGGTTCTCCAACCTGAGCTTCCAAGGCTTGGTATCTGTCTCACTGTCTACGCTCCCTTTCCTCGTTCTTGGTCGCCCCGACAAAATCCTTTGCATCTCGTAGTATCTGTCAAAGTTCCTAACTCGCTCTACCACTGGTAGTGGGCATATTTATCTGCTCCTCCTCTTCCAGAGGTTCCACCTCTGGAGTTTTGTCTTTAAGAGAAATTCTAGTGCTAGTTTCTGCTGGTCGAAGTGGTTGTACCAACGGATCATCCTTTGTCTGCTCTTTGGAAGGCATTTCTCGGGATTTTCTGAAGGCTCTGTCCTCCATGAACTTTACATCCCATCAGATTATGATCTTCCTATTCCTCGGAAGATAAATTATCTATGCCTTAGCATTCTCGCTATATCCTACAAGATATCCTTTCTTTGCAGTCTGATCCAATTTCTTCCTCTTCTCTTCGAGTATATGGCAGTATGCCAAACTCCCAAATATCCTAAAATGACTCACTTCAGGCTTCTTATCGGTGAAGACACTCTCTGGAGTAATCTTTCCTAATGCCCTGTGAGGAGTCATGTTCTAGATATACACTACCGTGTTGCATGCTTCTGCCCATAGAAACTTGGGCATATCCTGATCATACAACATTGCTCTGGTTGCTTCAACAATAGTTCGGTTCTTCCTTTCTGCTACTCCATTATGCTCTGGATTAAAGGGGATTGTCCACTCTCTTCTAATGCCTTCCCTTGCGCAAAAATCAATGAAGGCCTGGTCGATGTATTCTCTACCATTGTCTGAGCGCAATATCTTTATCTTCTTTCCTATCAGATTCTCAACTAGAGCATTGAACTCTTTGAATCGACCAAAAACCTCATCCTTGGTTTTTAGAAAGTAGATCCAAGTCTTTTTGGAATGGTCATCAATGAAGGTGACGAAATATTCGGCACCACTAAGAGCTTTTGTGGACATGGGTCTGCAGATATCTAAATGTATCAATCCTAGAACACTCTTAGCCCTATTGTTGCTTCTGGAAAATGTTGCCTTAGCGTACCTACTTAGTGTGCATCCTCTGCATACACCATCTCATTTGGTACTTAATTCTAGAACTCCCGATATTGTTTTCCCGAGAATTCTTAGAGCCCCATGGTGAAAGTGTCCCATCCTCCTGTGCCATAGTTCATTCAAATCTTTATCCCCACTATTGCCTATCAGTGCCATTGGAGATTCTACCTGTAATCTATACAACGTGTTGCTTCTTATTCCAATATGGGCCTTATTTTTCCAACTTACGTATTTGACATATACTTTATCCTTAATGAAGAAAATGTCATAGCGCATGTTTTGAAGCTGAGATATAGAGAGTAAGTTCATCCCCAATACTGACACATGCAACACACTGGTTTCTCGAAGTCGATCTCCTGCTTCTGTTTGAAAGACTACAGTACCTCTTCCTACGGGGGTACACTTTGCCTTATTTCCCATGGTGATCTGAAAATTCATCATTTCTTCCTAATATTAGAAAAACATTCTCGTATTCCTGTCATATGCCAGGAAGCTCCACTATCTATATAACAAACCTCAGACTAGACAAAGCTTGCAAGGCAAGCGACTTCTTCTTCTAGTTTGGAAGCTAACATAGAGTAATCATGATCCATGTTCTTCGTGCTCTCTTCTTTCTCTGGAGATCTGCGCGAGTCCCTCTGAGTTGATGTCTCGGCATCATACTCCCGACTTATAGCAGATTCTTCTATCCTGTTGCCTGATCTCTGCTATGATACTCCCGACTCATAGCAGATTCTTCTATCTTGTTGCCTGATCTCTACTATGATACCATGTGAAAATTTCTAATACGAAATTCTACTGCAGCAACTGATTTATTTCACCTACTTATTTCTCACAATAAGTTATTTACAAAAAACCCTTAAGTAAATATTAAAATAAATTCTACTGCAGTTATCACATAATTACATAGAGAAAATAATAGTGATATACAAGCACAAGAATCAATCACACAGTTGTTTTTGGACAATTGTCCCTGGAAAAACCCAATGTGGAAAAATCGGTGCATCAAATGAGGGTTTTATTAATCTTCAGCAACAATCTCTTTACAAGGAATGATTTTACAAAGAAACTCTGACACTAGTAAGAAAGTTAACCTGAGACAAATTTTCTCCTCTTCTTGGAGAATTTCTGACACCATAGAGACCCTTCACCCACTTTTGTGTCACCTCTAAGTCCCTCTACGCCACTCTACTCAGTATGTTTCAACTTGCGTGAGGACTGCGTCTCCAATGGTGTTGTATGCCTGCTCTTCCCTCTGCGCTGCCTCTCAAATTCCCTATGTCACCTCCTCCTCCTCAATCTCTGACTGCTGCTAATGCCCTCCTCTTCCTCCACCCTGCAACTCTCCCTCTGCAATTGAACTCCTTCTCCTTGAGAATCGATTTCCCTAGGGGAAATGAGTATTTTCCCAGTGTGTCTCCAAATGACTCTCCAGTCTTCCCTTATACTTTCCCTGTTGATCAATCACGGCCGAGATTAAGTCTCTAATCAACGACTAAGATTAAAACCAGTGTTTTAAAAACCGGCTGGTTAGCAAGCCCGCCGGGTCAAACTCGGCTATACAAGCCTTTGCGTAGCCTGTCTGCTTCAGGTTAGCCAACACCCTAATCTGCAACTTCGTCTCCTTCTTGTCAAACCTCTCCATCAATCTGTGACTGACCTCAGTATAAGATGTGATGGAGTCATGCCCAAGCGTGACCATCCCATGTTACCACCAATCCTACACATCCCCCTCCAGATCTAGTGTGGCAAATCTAATGGAATTTGTCTCCCTAATAGGGTTCAGATTAAGATATGTATCTAATTTTTGAACCCTTGTTCTCGTTGAGCTTCTAGCTAACCCATCAAAATTGGGTAGTGTCACCTTCCCTACCAACCTTTGATTATCCCAACTCTAATACTGCCGCCCTCCTCTGGATATCTCTACACAACTTCAAATAAACATTACATCCATATAGGTTAAAAGAAATACAATGATAAAAAGCTCTTGGAGATTTACTGGAAAATCAACTTAAACTTTATCTATCTAGAGCAGACTCTCAAAACCAAATGCCAATGTGAGATAGCTACACATTAGCAAATCTCTAAAAGCATAATGGAAACTAATGAACACAATAGCATAAGTAGAAAATGAAACACAATCATCAAGATATTACCATGCTCAAGAAAAACAACACCTCATATGTGAACCCCAAAGTCTTTTATTGCAATAGAACATAAGTGTATATAAGGGAAGAGATTCCCCAAGTACAATAGCTCATTTTCAATGGATACATAGTGAGAGCCAATGGCTCTATTATATATAAATTTGGGAGCCAATCCCAAGGCAAATGGTGACAATCCCAAAGCAAATGGATGACAATCCCAATGCCCCTTCACACAAATTTGAATTTCCCAAGTGGCATCAAGAATCCCTCAACCAAAATCAAATTCCATGATGCAATCACAAGTGTACAAGGGTAGGGACCCATGTGAGGACAATTTCACACAAAACATTTTGCCAAATATTCTCCCAAATCCTCCCAAATGTGTATTAACTCCACAAATTCGAATTTTGCAAGTAAGCAGCTTCCTCATTTATTTCCAGAAATTCGATTTCCTTGAGTGGGCCATGTATTTATGATGCAAGGTGCCAAATCATCATGCACTTCTCCTTTGACTCATTCCTTTGACTTGAGATAATTTCCAAGTCATTTCCCTATCATTTTTTCACATGGAGCTATTTATTTTTCTCCATTTAATTTATTGCCAGATTTCCCACTAAACTTAGGAAAAGTGGGTTTTCAGGGTCTAGAACACATTTTTTACCCCTCAAAGTGTGTGATAGTAGAAACTTGAGGGTGAGAGGTGTAATTTTAATCTCTCATACCCCATACAACTTCTCTAGTCATCACTTATTACATTTCATATACAAAATTTATTCCAATTTCCACCTTGCGAGACATTTTAAAAATTGAAAAAAAGACCCCCTCGACCTAATCAAATTCCACATAAAAAATTGTGTGATCTAGTATGTTAATATACAATGACCCTAGACACTAGGACTCACCCAAGGCCAAACCATCAATGCACGCTCCGGCGTTGGGATTATGCTAGAAGGAAAAAACTCAATTAATTATTAAATCTTCATGAAGATATGATAATTAACCAAGTGAAAAAAAACCTCCCAGAGTAAACTCACTTGATGACAAGGTCCCAAATTACCTAGGCTTGTTATATGACTCGACTCCCCATACTAGTATCACTTTTACATTGTTCCCACAGGGCTTGTGGAATTTGAGTCTAACAGAAAAAGATGAGAAGAAAAAGTAGAGTTGAAAAACTTTGACGACATGATGAACTTTGAGGGTGCATTGAAGCTTCTAATACACCCTTAGGCATGGAGTCTTCAAAAAATATTCAGATGCCACTCCAGTGGTCAACATTTGGCTCTACATGGGATGCATACTAGATAGTGTTGAAGAATGTAACTAGGTTCAGTCTTCATAATTGTATTTGAGTCATGTTGACCCTGCCGCCCGCACCTACCTACCAGTTAGCGAGAAAAGCCTTCAACCCCACAAGGTGTGGTTGGTGGCAGGGAACTCAGAGAAGGGGCTGTCACACTGATCCCAACTCTC
>APFE030104328.1:159966-185305 GCA_000404065.3 Pinus taeda | reverse complement strand
GCTTGTATGACCCATAGATAATTTCATTGTTGGGTTTCCTTGGATCCTCAACATGATATCTTTTCTCTAACTCCCAATCAAGTCTGACAAAGTATTATCTAGCATGGGGATGGTGGCATATGACAGATCCATCTGAAGGCTTCGACCTAAATCTAAAGCACATTTTCTTGATAAGAGAATTCCCCATGCACCAAGCACATCTATTACAACAATATTCGTAGACATTATTTTGTCTGGGTATGTAGCTAGGAAACAATGTAAATCTTTAATTATCCCACACACTTCAATTCTTTTTTAATCCATTGAACATATGTTGTGATAGGGCCTAGATACCCTTAAGTTCTATTGCTCCATAACCTTCTTAGTCATGAGATTTGATGAAGCCCCTGAATCTAGGATGCAGTTGTGTAAAAAGAGATCATTCACTATCAAAGAAATAAAAAATGGTTGATGATCTTCATTTCCCACATAACAGTTCATACTTTTCAATATAATTTCTTTGTCTTCTAGTTCATCATTAGGTTTTTCTTTCCTTTGACTAACTTGAATGGCACTTAGTAACTTCGCCCTTTGAAATGGTATCTTTAAAAGCTTTGTCACTGGGATAGAAACCTTTGCATTATTCATCCAATTGCCAATTCAAAATTTAACTCTAAAGTAGAAGGAGTGAAATTTATGTCATTATTCTGGTTTTGAATATCCCTTCTCTGATAAGTAATCCCTTTGTGTCTTTCCACAGCAAGAATCTGTCTAGATGTAGGCTTTTCCCCAAAAATCTTAATGACATTATCAAAATTTGCAATCATATTATCAACCCCAAGATTATTAGGCCTATGGTCAATTTCTTGATTTCTTTCAATGGTGTTAACTTGACCCTTCATGGACCGATTGATTTGACCACTTGTTCCCACATGTTCACCTCCTAACATGCCACTTTCCATGATTCTCTTCACATATGAGCATGTGGCCTCCTCATGAAACTCATCACATGGCCTACAATAAGGGGGAACTTGATCTACCATGTTGGTGGAATCTAATGGATTTGGAGGTCTATAATCTTGTGAAGGGCCCTTATTCTTTTTCCATCTATCATTCAGTCTAGGTTGGAATCTTTGCACTTGTGATCTTTCCATGGCCACCAACCTATTTTGCATGGCTTGCATTTCTTTAGTGTGATTTCCTTCCATGCTCTTGATTAATTGAGTTAACTCCTTGATGGGATCCTTATCAACTTCCTTTGCTTCATCTTTCCCTTTATGTTCATGAGATTTTGATGGCCCTCTATTAAAACCTGGAATTTCAAAGTTTCTTGATTCATGCCTAGGTTTTTCCATCTTCAAGGCTTCAGTTTGAGTTGCACCCAAATTTCCAGTCTCTTTTCTTCTTAACTCATAGGCAGTGTCAACACAAAAAGCATCCAAATATGAGCACAAAAAAAAATTGTCACAAACCTTAATAGTAGCAGCCATGCTTTTCACCAAATCATTAAATCTCTTATTAAATTCCTCCATAGTTACAATCTCATTCTTCTTCATGTTGCTAATAGCATTGATCAAGTGAACATTCTCTTTCTTCTCTCCATATTTTCCCATAAAATCATTGATGATAGCTTGTAAGGAGTCATAAGAGTTAGCAGGTTGCTCAATGAACCAATCAAGAGCATCCTCTTCTAAAGATAGGACAAAATGCCTCATCTTTACATCCTCTTGGTTAGAAGTGATACACCACTTAAAAATGCAAACATTGAAGTTCCTCAGCACTAATGGCATTGTTACCTTGAAAGGAATGAAACTTTTCAATAGCTTTGTCAGGGATATTGTGAGGATAGCCATTTATATTAGTAAAATTACAAGGAGTAAAAAAATCATTCATGATGCTTGGCTCTACTTGTTCCTGAAAGAGAAAATGGATATCAAAAATAGCCTCTTGCCCAAGATTAGCAAGAAGTCTACTATGAGAGAGTCTCTTTAACCTGTCTCTCAAAACCCTTTTAGGCTCAAGAGTGGGACTAACTAGACTACTTGCATGCCTCCTAGTAGAAACTCTTGCAAAATTTGAATTAAGTGGAGTTGCCACTTGAGCAAGAATGTAATCCTAAAGTCCAATATGCAAAAACCAAAAATTAGTCGATTTTCCAGGTACAAGAAGACTTGCCCAGCAATGGCGCCAAAAGAAAGTTGTTGCCGCTTGTCACACACACCTAAGTTACTGAGAAAAGCCCATTACCCCACAAGGTGTGGTTGGTGGAAAAACTACGAGATGGGGCTATCACCTATTCCCAACTCTCTTTGTTT
This sequence comes from Pinus taeda, assembly GCA_000404065.3. Classification (NCBI taxonomy): domain Eukaryota; kingdom Viridiplantae; phylum Streptophyta; class Pinopsida; order Pinales; family Pinaceae; genus Pinus; species Pinus taeda. Next base: position 183,011 of record APFE030104328.1, on the reverse strand, counting down.
AAGCTCTCTCCTAGGCAAGCTAAGGGGGTTGGTTCGTCAATGAAAAGTTAAACATGATGTGAAGTTTCTAGGAGATGTCAATGTCAATTTGGATTACTTGAGATTATCGGCAAATATGATGAGCAAATATGAAGTGAAATATACTTCAATAACCATCAACATATAAATAATTATGTATCCTCCACATCAAGTCGGCCTAAGGACATCAATTCGACCTCCCTTGAAGCCTGTAAATAGAAGTAAGTCGAATTCATTTGGAGCACTTTATCTCAAGCAAGTTCGATATCTCCAAGGAAGCTAGGAAGTGCAAAGTACGAAACCAGGAAGCCTAAGGAAGTGCGAGTTGGGTGGAGTCTAAGGAGAAGAAGAAAAACGAAATTTTGGTGCCTCTCTCTCTCTATTCTGTGCCCTAGATTGGGAGATCGAAGTCTTCCAAGTTTTGTTGATGTTGGAAGTTGCTACATAGTCAAAGTTGTTGGAAGAGAGGTCGAAGATCTGGGAGGTTGACTTGTTGTGGAGGGAAGGTTTGGTCATTATCTAGGGTGAAGAGTCTCAAAGAATACTATTGAAAAGAAGAGAATTTTGTCTGGGTTTTCCCCTCGAGGGGGGTTTTTCCTTGGCATAGTGCCTACATCTGGTGTCCATTGTTTTATGTGCTTTCGCTTTCGCAATTGCTTGATGAACAAAAAGAAAGAAGATATAAAGAATCATAATAACAAATCAAGAACATCACAAGTAATTATCAAGAATAAGAAAATCTTTCGGCCTTTCCGATTTACTAACAATTTGTACCCCTGGGAAGCCTATATATAAGAGGCATTCGACCTCATTTCAAGCACCACATCCATGGCATGATTAAAGAGAAAAACAAGAAGTTTGATCTTAAGAAGAAGTCCAAAAGGCAAGTGAGATTCAAGAAAGAAGTTGGAATCGAAGTTTTCGGTCTCTCTCTCTCTCATGTGCAACGAAATTTTGAAGTTGCTAGGGATGAAATTCTGAAGTTGCATCAACATCGAAGTTGTGATGTTGCATCAAGGTCGAAGCTATGACGCTGCATCAAGATCGAAGTTGTCAAGTTGCATCAATATCGAACCTATGAACCTGCATCAAGGTCAAAAAAGTCGAAGTTCTGAAGCTGCTAAGTTGAATTTGTTGAAGCCGCTAGGTCAAAATTGTCGAAATTGTTGTTAGGGGTCGAAGTTGTTGGATGGGCGAAGTTTGTTGTTCGAAGTTGTGTAAGGAAATCTCATCAAGAAGGAAGGTTGACTTGGTCTTGGAGGGGTCTTTAGCTTGGGTCTTTGAATTCGTCATTTGAAGATTCTATAAGAAGAGAAGTATGCTTGTGGGATTTCCTCTCAAGAGGAGAGGTTTTGGCCTCGGCTGGCAGCCTACATTTTCTAGCCTTCTGTCTCATTGACCTTCATAATTTGGTAGTTGTTTGTTGATAAGAACACAATAATAATGAACTAATAGAAGAAGCTAACTAATAGTACATCAAGTTAAGTAAAAGATCATCACAAGCAATTATCAAAGTAAGAGAAATCACCCTAATCTAGCTACCCTAGATTTTTCAAAAACTATGTGAAAATTTCATCTATTGCAGCAACTGGAAATTATTCTTCAAACGGTGAATTTAATTGTATAGTTTATTTGTTGTGGCAAACAACGAATAAAATCACAACTACAATTTTCACCATAAAAATACTGCGAAAAATAGAAAGTTGGAAACTGAGAAATTTTAGCGCACACAAAATTTTGACACCGTTATTTTTGGATGATCGTCCCCAGAAAAACCCAACTTGGGAAAATCAGTGCAGCAGATCAGGGTTTTATTATTATTATGCAACAGAAATTCTGATTACAATAAAATGATGCCAAACTGGTGTTTCTATCTGAGAAAAATATTGGCAAAATATCTTAGGGAATTTTACCCTCCTGTCCAAGCGATCTTGGCTTAGTCTGGACTCAGAAACTGACCCCTGGAATGATCTGCATCAACCTCTGCGTTGGCCCTATGCACACCGTTGTACTCTCATCCTACAACTCCTAAATCAGACGTCCTGCCTGTCTCTACTGTTGGAAGTCTTTGTCTAGGCCCTCTGGATATTCTCCCAACCTCTAACACCTAAATCAACCCGCTCCACAGCTAAATCGAACTGCCCCTCTTAAGGCACTGTGTCACCCTTGCGTAGCCTCCTGGAGAATAATTACGGCCTCCTCTTCTAACTCTCTGGAACTGGAGACTCCTCCGGAAAATCCCTATGTTGCCACTTAGCCACCTACTACTCGATCACTGCCACGATCTCACTGTTGAATCACCTGCTACTGGGAAATCGAACTGCCTAAATCATTGAGTATCTGCAGTTGGTGTATTCTTCATCCACCCATTAAGCTCTTCTTATAATCCTTTAGATTAAAACATAATCGATGGCTCAGATTAATTCCCTGTCGACCCGTGTCAGTTTCTAAACGATTCTCACATTATCTCAATTAATATTGATTAATTAACCATATTCCCTGAGTTTAGACTTAGGAAATATTTAAAAATCGGTTAATAATCTAATTGAGACAGTTCTAGGTGGAATTTCCAAAAACTATTTTTGGGTTTTGGAAATCTCATGTATTCTAGCCTCTCCACCAAATTTCATGGCTATAACACATCTGATGCTACAGAAACTAACGCTCCCTCTTAGCGAGGATTATGTTCTCTCTAGTGTTGCACATCCTGTCACAACACCCTATCTTTGTATCACCTCCTATCATGTTGTCGATCTCTAGTTGTTGCTGCCCACCAACTATTGCGCAACTCTGGTGTTGCATCTGTGCTGCTGTTGACAGTGTTGTATTTCTGCCAACTCTGAATCTGCACTGCAACTCCCTCTCATCTATTGTTGCTACAACTGCAACTACTGCAACTAAGAAGCATCCAAAATAATCTGTCCCAGCTACTGAAATGGGTTCTCCACCATACCCATTTGTTCTCTGAAATAGACGAACTTAGCTCTCCCTAGAGCTTTCGTGAGTATATCTGCAACTCGCTCTTCTGTGGGAACATACTATAGCTAGATTGCTCCATGTTGTACACAATCCCTAATGAAATGGCGTCGAATATCTATGGGTTTCGACCTGTCATTAAACACTGGATTCTTAGAGAGCTTACGGAAACTCTGATCATCAAAATAGACAATGGTCACGTCCATCCTCTGCCTGAACAAGATTACTAGCAGCTTCTGAATCCATATAGCTTCGCACATAGTTGTGCTTGTTGCCATATACTCTGCTTTTGCAGAGCTCAGTAGTACTGACTTCTGCTTCCTGCTACACCAAAGAAACCATCCCTGATCCAACAATGAAATAGTACCGAGAGGTACTTTTCCTTTCCACTGAACTACCTTCCCTATCTGCATCTATGAACCCACATAGTCTAACATCAGCCCCTAGGGTATATCTCAAACCATACTCAACTGTGTCACACACATACCTCAAAATATGCCTCGCTGCTACCCAATGTACTCTCTTTGGTTCTACCATAAAATGACTGAGGGTATTAACTACAAAGCAGATATCTGGCCTAGTGTTGACCAAATACATGAGGAACCGATAAGTTGTCTATACAAGGTGGGGTCGACATCCGTGTCGTCTGATGCATCTATCTTCTTCTAGTTGGTGATCATGGGCGTAGACATGGGTCTAAAATCCTACATTCTGAACCTCTTCAGAATATCTGCAGCGTATCTCCCCTGCCCAAGGAAGATCTCCCTATCCTTCTGCCATACATCCAATCCTAGGAAATAGTGCATCAACCCCAAATACTTCATATCAAACTCTGCTGACAAGTTCCTCTTGCAGTCCTCTATGAACCCTAATGATTCTGTCAAGAAGAGATCATCCACATATAATATTAGGATGAGTGGTTCACCCTCTACCATCAAATAGTAAAGGGTGGGATCGGTGTCACTCTTAACGAATCCCATCTGCTACAAGTAGTTGATAATCCGACCATACCATGCCCTGGGAGCCTGTTTGAGCTTGTATAGAGCTTTTTTCAGTCTACACAAATGAGTGCGACTCTCATGAGTCTTGAAGCCCTCTGGCTATTCTATGTACACTTCTTCCTCTATCACCCCGTTCAAGAATGTTGTCTTGACATCCATCTAGTAAATCTGCCATCCCATCTGAGTTGCTATGGATATAATTGACCAAATAGAAGTGTATATGGAAACAAGGGCGAAGGGCTCCTCATAATCTATTCCTTCTTTCTGTGCATACCCCTTTGCCACGAACCTAGCCTTGTACTTCTCCATGCTGCCATCTACAGCATACTTGATTTTCTAGATCCATCGAGAACCTACAACGGACATGTCCTAAGGCCTTGGCACCACCTCCCAAACATCCTTCGTCATGATAGAGTTGTATTCTTCTACCATGGCATCAATCCACACATGATGTTGTGTGGCTTCCTAAAAGATGGAATGTTTTGTAACCTGTGCTACCAATGCTTGATATCTATCAAGTTGTCTACGCTCTAATACCATATGAAAAATTCATCTATTACAGCAACTGGAAATTATTCTTCTAACTGTAAATTTAATTTTGCAGTGGCAAACAACGAATACAATCACAATTGTAATTTTCACCATAAAAATATTCTGGAAAAATAGAAAACTGGAAACTGAGAAAATTTAGTGCACAAAATTTTGACACTATTATTTTTGGACAATCATCCTCGGAAAAACACAACTTCGGAAAACCGATGCAACCGATGAGGGTTTTATTATTATGCAGCAAAAATTTTGAGTACAATAAAATGACGCCATACTGGCACTTCTATCTAAGAGAAATACTGACCAAAATATCTGAGGGAATTTTACCTTGCTCTCCAAGCAATCTCGGCTCAATCTAGGCTCAAAAAATAACCCCCAGAATGATTTGCGTCTACCTCTGCACTAACCCTGCACAGTCCCTTGTACACTCAGCCCAAAATTCCCTTTGAATCAGACGTCCTGCCTTTCTCTGCTGCTGGAAGTCTTTGTCCAGGCCCTCTAGAAATTTTTCCGACCTTCGGCGCTTGAAACCAATGTTTTAAAACTCCGATTCGAGTTCAAAACCGATCGAGGGTCGACTCCAACTCCAACTTCGACTCGACTCAGCCTAGTTGATTTTAATGACTCGGTGTTTGTAAAAAATACATTAAATATTTATTTTTTATTAAAAAAAAACATAATTTTAAAGATTTTCATTCATGTTTCCAAACACAAAGCATTAGAATATAGAGAGAAGGCAATATATGATCAAAGTAGGCTCATGAATATATCCATTATATAAAAATGCCACCCAGTACACTTTCCAATACATGTAAACAGTAATATATAGAGATCAGAACAAAAACACATAACCAAGGAGGCTCTAAATGGCCTCTACAACAAAAGTACAACATCACTAATCACTAGTCACTACTAGCTACTACTAAAGAATCCAACATCATCTGGCTTAGACTTTGAATCAGATTCAAATGGGGAAACACATGGCTCCTCCTCCTCATCACGATCTCCAACTGCAATTGTAGAAGTAGTAGCAGTAACAGGCGCAGCATCTGCACGCTGAGATAGACGAGCTTGTGCTTGCGTTGTGGTTAAGTAGAGGAAGTGCCTGCAATTGGATGACTTGGGGCTGGGCCAATGACTGCCCAAGAAGCTCCTCACAGCTACTCCAATGATTTCCCAAGACTCCTCACTGCTGCTCCAAAAACCAACTCCACAACTCTTCACAAACTCTCATAAATGAAATGAGATAGTTGTGAGGAAATGTGAGGGGGTTGGGTAGCTTATAGACGCTAAGAATACAAAATAACCTAAAACCAAAAGAAAATGGAGTTCGCTTTCCCTCCAATTTCCGTCGTTGACTGGCTCGATCGGTTTAAGTTGGACTCGGCCGAGCCGCCCAGTCTGTTACCGAATCGACCGAGTCAGTGACCAACTCGGCCAATTCGGTAACATTCTGGCCTTTGGCCGGATTTTTGTACCGAGCAGGCCAGGGCAAGGGTCTGGCTCGGTCGGCTCTGCCAATTCCTAATCGGCTCAGCCGAATTTTAAAACATCGCTCGAAACGACCCGCTCCACAACTAAATTGAACTGCCCCTCTTGAGGCACTGTGCAGCCCCTGCGTAGCCTCCTGGAGAATAATTACAGCCTCCTCTTCTGACTTCTCTATAACTGGAGACTCCTCCAGAAAATCTCTATGTTGCCCCTCTACCACTTGCTACTTGATCACTAGCTCGATCTCACTGTTGAATCAACGCTATTGGGAAATTGAACTGCCTACAGCATTGAGTATATGCAACTAGTGTATTCTCCATCTACCCATCAACTTCTTCTTATAATCCTCTGTTGGAGCACCAATGGCCAAGATTAAAATATAATCGATGGCTCAGATTAATTCCCTGTCAATCAGTGTGAGTTTCTAGATGATTCTCACCTTATTTCAATTAATATTGATTAATTAACCATATTCCCTAAGTTTAGACTTAGGAAGTATTTAAAAATCGGCTAATAATCTAATTGAGATTGTTCTAGGTGGAATTTCCACAAACAATTTCTGGATTTTGGAGATATCATGTATTCTAGCCTCTCCACCAAATTTCATGGCTAGAACGCATCCGATGCTACAAAAACTAACAAACTTCTCACTAGAAGAGTGGTTAAGATTGGAGAGAAAATAATTTCATACGAAGCAGGTCCATGGAAGAGTGGTTAAGAATCAATATTGGCAAGAATAAAAAGTGAGTGGGCCTAAATAGCATGGAAAGCTCTGGTCAAACCTCTCCTTCAAATGGCAAGTGCAGAGCTAATGAAGTAAGAATGGAAAAAGATCCTTGGCTCAATCACAAGGGGAATTTCAAGCTAACTGAAGCACTTTTGCATGGCTTACAATCATTGGGGATTTATATGGAAGGAAGCTAAAACATTGTTCTATTAAGCCTTTGGACCAGGAACCTCTGATTAAATGGTCTAAGAATAGACATTGGAGAGTATACAAACTTCTCCCTGGAAGAGTGGTCAAGGTTGGAGAGAAAATAATTTCATACGAAGCAGGTCCATGGAAGAGTGGTTAAGAATCAATATTGGCAAGAATAAAAAGTCAGTGGGCCTCAATAGCATGGAAAGCTCTGGTCAAACCTCTCCTTCAAATGGCAAGTGGACAGCATAGAAAGTTGGCAGAGCTAATGAAGTAACAATGGAAAAAGATCCTTGGCTCAATCACAAGGGGAATTTCAAGCTAACTGAACCACTTTTGCATGGCTTACAATCGTTGGGGATTTATATGGAAGGAAGCTAAAATATTGTTCTATTGAGCCTTTGGACCAGGAACCTCTGATTAAATGGTCTAAGAATAGACACTGGAGAGTATACAGCAAGATTAGGCAATTCAGCCAGAATTGAAGAAGACCATGGTGGGGAAGATTATGGTGGTGGAAGCTGGTCTGGAAACTTGAGAATCCTTTAAATTCAAAATAAGATTCTTAAATGGGATAAGGGTCAAAAAAGAAACTGCCATTGGCCAGCAAACCTGAAGGAGGCAAGTGGATTGGGAGTGAAGAATATTTGTAAAAAACTTATGGAAATCATTTTATAATGAAGGATTGAGGGTGAAAATGATGAAATTGAAGTAGATAAGAGACACATCCATGCACAATGGTTCAGATTGCCCATGGAAAGTTGGGAATTTTCTGTACTTATTGTCACGTTCCTTCGGTTTTTGCTACTGTCATCGTTTATGAATCTAATAGATCAAATCCCTGGAGAAATGGGATATAAATAAAGTGATAATTATTAACAAATCAACCTGTGTTAATGGAATTTCCAAGCAACAGTCCTCTAAGAAGAATTTTAGAAACTAGAACTAACACAATAAACCTACATTTGCTACTTACATAAACAGTATGTTAGAAGAAAATTTTGGCATGTAGGACAAGCAGCTTAAACGCTCATGTTCCGACCTATTCACCAACGGTGCTAATGTCCTAAAAGCCATCAACCTAATCCATTGAAATTTGAATCCTCTTTTCGCTAATATGGCTTCAAAAGAATGCTAGTCAGACTGAACATAAAGCTTACTGAAAGAAATTAGCTCTACTGTGCAAGTTTCCAATTAATCCACTTACCATATATTCAAATATAGAAAACAATCAATCCCCATAAATTCCTAAAAGGCATTTATATCGATGAACCATCCATTACCTCAGTTTATGCTAGAGTATAAGAGAAAACAACGTCTAACTATGGCCCTTAGCAAAGATGATAAAAAATGTTCTTGTTCTTCAAGTTTTCAGGTTTATCCTTTCTGATTAAAATAGTATATAAAACCAAATAACTTCCAACTGCATATATTAAAAATGATGATAAAATTGAAAACAAAGAAAATTACTTAAATAGTATTAAAGTAAACATCATATGCTAAATTAAAAAGGCAGATAAGAAGATATTTACCTTGTATGTTTGGCAAGTATCATGAAATCGCAAATGGATATCATTTGCTCGACTGTCAGATATCACAGCAAAAGCACGATGCTGGCCTGCTCCAAGAACTCCTTTCCCAGCAAAAAGCCCCATGCCAAATGCAACTGCACTAGCTGAAGCGCGAGGGACCTGCAAAATACACAACCCTCATCATCACTGCTTAGCCAACATTAAAGCAATTGTGTGTTATATTTATTTCAGAAAAGAATTAATCTACTCATGGGTTCTTTAAACCCCAATAAATGTGTATAATGTTTAAAAAATATCACTTTGATGAACTTAACATCAGTTTAACAGTTTATGCAGAAGCAAATAAATAGCTTGCATACATCTATTATAGTATTTTTCTTCCAAATTAAGCAAACGCAGTAGACTTCAATATTTCCAAAACAGAAAATTTTACTCTAACTAATAAGTTTCAAGGGGCACCACCATATACTCATAGTGATTGTACCCAGTGTGAGTACGAAACAATATAGAGAAAACTTCTAGAAAGACAAGTTTGACTAGTAAAGCTCACATGTCATCTAAAAGGACTAAACAGTTAACAAGCTTTCAAAACTAAATGATCTTATAACACTTGAACCATTTTAGAGAGACCTTGTTACCCCTGATTTCAGTAGGGGTATCTATATGCAATTTTTCATTTGGCAGCACCATTGTAAGCCTAGAGAATGCAAGTCAATGCCCTTGTGACCCGTGTGGTGTCATGCATTGTGGTGTTCTAGGCCCATCACAGTTAGCCATGACCTGTCCACTTAGACTCCACCCTTAGGAGTCGTCCTTCTGTCTTGTACAGGACTGCAGGACTTAGGGCGGACCTACATGGATATATGGTTTAGAGGAGCCATTGGTTTTGTTGGGGTGATTGCTATTTAAAGGGCCAACCCAACCCATGTGTTGAGCACACCTATGTCCTCTCCAAACGGTCAGATGTCACAAAGACTATATGCATTTGCCAAACTTCGTAGATTGTTTATTTTCAGATATCAACATGGTAGGCTCACAGTTCACAGCATTTCACATTTCCCAAGGCATTTCACAAATCCGAAGGCACAGGATCTTGGGGATTGTTACCTGCTCATATACACATGGCAGGAAACGAAGACCCAATTGCCCAATGGATGAGGCACCCATCAAATTTTTTGAACATCAGAACTCCAGCAGGGCATTTTTGCCACTCCTCTGTCATCTTCTACTTTCTTCTCACAAATTTTATACCCCTGCAGGGGAATTGTAATAAATGAACGCTAGCATGATGAACCTTTGTAACAAGCTTAGGCAATTAGGAACCCAGTTACTAAGTGAGCTCACTCTAGATTGTTTTATTCACTTGACTGATTATCTTCGCTCTTCAACAATACATAACTAGTTGAGTTCTTTCATTCACATATCTCCAAAGCTGGAGTGCAGCTTAATAACTGGGCCTTGGGTTGGTCCTATTGTCTAGGGTCAATGTATATTACCATGCTAGGTCATATCTAAAGTCTCACGGAATTTTACTAGGTCTTTCTAGGATTTTTTAACTAATTAAAAAATTCCCACAAGACGGTATTTTTAATTAATTTCCTACGTAATGATGTAAATAAGTGGCACTAGGAGATGTTGGTGGCATGGTGGTGCCCGAAATTTGAGCTCAAAACCTCAACTTTATCCTAAGACCCACTTTGGGGGGTCAAAAAATGATTAATTCCCCATGAAAACCCACTTTATCTAATAAAAGTGGAGCAAAAGACAAGAAAATTACAAAATAAATAAATTAGGGAGACAAAAAGGATATCTCTTGAGACAAAATAAAGGCACCAACAGTTAAGAGATGATTTGGCAATCAAACTTAAGAATTGATTTGGAGGCCACATAAGAGGGACAAAACTCACTGCCATGTGGAGGGGTGGATTTGTGTTTTCCAGAATTAACGGGACCAAAACCCACTAAATGAGGGACAAAGTCAGTCAAGTAAGAGCTGCTGGTGTGGTGGCACTTAATGGGCAGTTAACTTGGGTGAAGTGGCAAGCAAAAGGGAGTTAACTCCCCTCCATACCACCTGTCATAGACAGCCGGCAAAGAAGACTGAAATGCTGCCATCTACAGATTATACACAGCAATTACGGGAGCCTCCATGCAGCAGCTTATGGACACTTGTTTTGTTGTTAATTTCACATGGAATTAGACTACAATTTGAAGAGAATTTGATCCCCCTTATCTCCTCTACCATCACAATTGTCTTCTACAGCACATATGCCCAACCAGCTTTGGAGCCTACGATGCCAGTCAAAGAGATTCTACAGCAGTGCGTTGGCACACTTGGATAGCATCCCATACACTTGGCTAATTCGACCTCTCATTGGGATTGTCCACCCTCAGCCACTTGTCTTTCTCTTTTGCATTGGTATTCTCTGCAAAATTTTGTATAAATAAGCCCATTGGGCTCTCATTCTTCTATGGTTGCAAGCGGCTCTCATTCTTCTATGGTTCGAAGCTCAAGGCCTGGGTTTACTATGCTAAAATTTGTACTCATTTTCTATCTATAATATACAAGACTTTGGAAGGTCTACCAATCCTGTGTTGTGCTGTCTTTCCTTGACAATTGAGGTAACATTGTATGTTGTTTCAGTGATTCTCTTTTCCTTGCATTCAATAATTTTGTATCATTAGTCTGAGGGCACTTTTGTCTAAGGGTTAAAAACTACAAGTACTTGTAGTCTTTCTTGGGCTTGCTTATATCCTAGGCTTGGTTGGGACTTGTATGTTCTCGTTTGAACAACATGTCCAATCTTGCCATCATATGAGCAAGCCACCTTTGATGCTAATCTTTGTATTGCAAGTTTGTGGTTAGTGTGACGCATCTTACCAAGAGGCTTTTGAGTTGGGGACGTTGTTGGTTAAACTAGCCATCTCCAAGCTTGTCAATGGACACACAACTCAGCTTCACCTAAAGGCTACTCGAAGGATTCCAATGATATCAAGAAAGGGTTTTCAAATAGCCCCAATATTCTTCCTTCCTTCCATCACTCAATCAACATTTCATTTCATTACTTTATTCATGAGCAAATTGGATATCTAGAATCTAGGCTCCTTGATTTTACTGTTGTTATAACAGCAGCCCCTTTTGCTCAACAGAAACCAAGCTTACTTGGTCTTCTCTTAGGAAAAATAGAGTATTACCCACTTACGGACTATTACCCACCACCAGCGGGTGACACCAATAGGAGAAATTTTCTCCTAGATTTGTCTTCATTTGACAGCCAGCAACCCCTTGCAGCCAACAGATAGCTCGATGTGCCATCATTCTATGCCACCTGAGCCAGCCATTTTGTGCCCTCGTCCATCTGTTATGATCGTATTTTTGAAGGTGGGCCTTCCAACCCCGAAGGGATGGAATTTCATTATGTAACTGGGTATTTTTGCTTACTTATCGTGGACACATTTGTAAATGGATTGATGGGGGTTTCAATGAAAAGAATGGGCTTGGTATGTACTCTTGTCCCCTCATCCAACTTGGTGGTTAGTCTTTTATCCTAGTCCTGTGGGATCTCCTCTACTTGCTACTAGCTTTAGCAGTGGCACTACATGGGAAACCCCAATTTTGTTTGTGCGATCCATCTCCCAAGCACTACATACATAACTCTCCTTCGCTCATTATAACCATTTCCACATATCTCTGATCCAGGTCCACATTTGTCTGTTGGGTCCATAAGGAATTAGCCTCCCACTCCCCTTGTCCACACTTTGGGTCGGGTCTGGAACGATGCCCCAGAGGTTGATGCAGCTAAAAAGAAAGTTAAAAGCATAATTTGGCCACTTACAACAGGAAATGCACCGTAAAATGTAAAAGATGGTCGGGGCATAAAAATTTAGCTCGTGGGCAAAAGCCAAACATGGGCTCTACCGCTTATCATGGTCATCGCCCTAATTCTTAGGGCACTTGTATGAGCCCCCTGCGTCATTATGGAACCCATGATTGTCCCAAACCCTAGTGGGCAATGAACTGCCCAACCTTAAAGGGGTATTCACTGCTACATCATTCACATCATGCTCTCATTCCTTGGAGCCCCAAGCAGTTGCAGGAAGAAAAATTAATAGCAGGCAAAAGGCATATGACGAACACTAGAAAAACAAATGTCGGGGTAACTCATATACCATGATTGCTCCCTCCTACATCTATACACCCATGTGTGGGCTTCCTTCATTACAGCTACCATTGTACCATGGCATGTGGCTTGGAGCCTTCGCCTCCTACCCCACTCTGTTCCACCATTATTTCGCATGACACCTGCCATTTGACAGATGTAACATGGACCTGTCACTCCCTTAGAGGTTGAGACCACTTAATAGGGTCCTTTATTAACTTCCTTATTGAGCCTGGGGACACCTATACATTCTAAAGCCTATTTGGAAGGGCATGCCACTGTGAAGTGTCCACATTTGCCCCTGAATTGCAAGCTTATTTACTCAATTTCTATAAAGAATTGTTGCAATGCAAGGTGAGGAGACGCAATGGATCTTATACAGGTTAGCAGATGGGGCTTCATCTTCGGCTTGACCTCCCTACATGGGATCCAAGCCCTCCAGAGGGCCATGATGGCACTTGTAGCTTGAGCGTTCAGAGCCATGGGCCTCCACCACAGCAGAGCAGTGATTAGCCATCTCATGGGCTTCTTCAGCGCCACATATTACTTGCTCATCCCCCAGCCATATGGAGATGATGATGCACTTGGAACACATTGCCCAGCCGACACTTGGTAGCATCGGATGTGCTCTAGCCTTGAAATTTGGTGGAGCAGTTAAGGCACATGAGATCTCCAAGACCCAGAGATCGTTTGGAGAAATTCCACCCAGATAAGGAGTTATTAAAATAATTAATATTTTTAATAGGTTCCTAAGTCTAAACTTAGGAAAATAAAAATATTAATGGGTATTAATAAAGATAAGGGTGAGAAGCTTCTAAGAGACGAGGATCAAGTCTGTTTTAATCTTAGTCATTGATTAGAGACTTAATCTCGACCGTTGATTCATCAACAAGAAAAGTATAAGAGCAGACTTGAGGATCATTTCCAGACACATCGACAGATACTCTGTATCCCAAGGAAAATCGATTCTCAAAGAGAAGGAGATCGATTTCAGAGGGAGAGTTGCAGGGTGGAGGAAGAGGAGGGCATCAGCAGTAGTCAGTGACTGAGGAGAAGGTGACGCAGGGATATTAAGAGACAACGCAGAAAGAGATGCAGTCCAGGAGAGACGCAGCTCTAACTTAGGCTGATGCAGAGGGGCACAGAACCACGCAAAGTGACGCTGAGGTGGGAGAAGGGTCTCCAAGGTGTCAAAAATATTCCATGGGAAAGTCTCAGGTTTTTTCTCTCAGTTTATCTGTAAAATCATTCTTTGTAAAGCGATTGTTGCTGAAGATTAATAAAACCCTCATCTGTTGCACCGGTTTTCCCACATTCGGTTTTTTCAGGGACAATTGTCCAAAAACAACTGTGTTGATGTGATTGGTTCTTGTGCATGTATTTTTCTCTGTGTAATTATGTGATAACTGCAGTAGAATTTATTTTAATGTTTGCTGCAGGGATTTCGTAAATAACTTGTTGTGAAGAATAAGTAGTTGAAATAAATCAATTACTACAGTAGAATTTCGGGTTAGAAATTTTTACATGGTATCAGAGCAGAGACCCAGCAATAGGAGAGAAGAATCGGTTATGGGTCAAGAGCATGATGCAAAGGCATCAACTCAAAGGGACTCACGTAGATTTTCAGAAGAAAGCACAAGAGACATGCATCACGCTTATTCTATGTTAGCTTCCAAACTGGAAGAAGAAGTCGCTTGCCTAGCAAGCTCTGCCTCCTCTAAGGTTTGGTATATAAATAGTGGAGCTTCCTCGCATATGACAGCAATTCGAGAATGTTTTTCAGATTATCAGGAAGAAAGAATGAATTTTCAAATCACCATGGGAAATAAGGCAAAATGTACCCCCATAGGAAGAGGTATTGTAGTCTTTCAAACCGAAGCAGGAGAGCAACTTCGAGCAACTAATGCACTACATGTGTCAAGATTGGGGATGAACTTACTCTCTGCATCTCAAGTTCAAAACAAGGGCTATGACGTTTTCTTCATTAAGGAGAAAGTATATGTCAAACACCCGAGTTGGAAAAGGAAGGCCCAGATTGGAATCAGAAGTAACAGGTTGTATAAATTACAGCTACACTCTCCAATGGCATTGATAGGCAGCAATGAAGATAAAGATTTGAATGAACTATGGCATAGGAGGATGGGACACTTACACCATGGGGCTCTGAGAATTCTGAGGAAAACAGTATCAGGGGTTCCAGAGTTAAGTACCGAACGAGATGATGTATGCAAAGGGTGCGCTCTAGGCAAGTATCCCAAAGCAGTGTTTTCCAGAAGTAACAATAGAGCTCAGAGTGTTCTAGATTGACACTCAAACATCTACGGACCTGTGTCTGCAAAATCTCTTAGTCGTGCCGGATACTTCGTCACCTTCATCGATGACCATTCCAAAAAGATGTGGATCTACTTTTTGAAAACCAAGGATGAGGTTTTTGGTCGATTCAAAGAGTTCAAGGCTCTAGTAGAGAATCTGACAGGAAAGAAGATAAAAGTGTTGCGCTCAAACAATGGTGGAGACTACGTTGATAAGGGCTTCATCAATTTTTGCGCTAGGAAAGGCATCAGAAGAGAGTGGACAACTCCTTACAATCCGGAGCAGAATGGAGTAACAGAAAGAAAAAACAGGACTATTGTGGAAGCAGCTAGGGCAATGTTGTATGATCAGGATATGCCCAAATTCTTGTGGGCAGAAGCATGCAGCACGTCAGTTTATGTCCAGAACAGGACTCCACAGAGGGCATTGAGTAAGATCACTCAGGAAAGTGTCTTCACCGAGAAGACACCTGAAGTCAGTCATTTCAGGATATTTGGGAGTTTGGCATTTTTCTCGTATACCCGACGAAAAGAGAAAGAAATTAGATCAAATTGTTGAGAAAGGATATCTTGTGGGATATAGTGAGAATGCTAAGGCATATAGAGTCTATCTTCCAGGGAGTAGGAAGGTAGTAGTTCGATAGGATGTAAAGTTCATGGAGGACAAAGCTTTCAAGAAATCCCGAGAAATGCCTTCCAAGGAGCAGCCAAAAGACGATCTGTTGGTCCAACCACTTCGACCAACAGAACCTAGTACTAGCAATTCTCCTAGAGGTAAAGCTTCAAAACATGAGTAAACTCAAGAAGAGGAAGAGTTGATAGATGCACCCACTACCAGTGGAGGAATGAGTCGGGGACTCCGACAGATTCTACGGGATGCAAAAGACTTCATTGGTGCACCTAGGATGATAAAAGGGAGCGAAGACAGTCAGACAGATACCAAGCCCTAGTAGCTAAGGTTGGGGAACCCTTTAGTTTTCAGCAAGTCGTTTAGCATCAAGTATGGGTAGATGCTATGGTGGAAGTATACAGTTCTATAATGCTCAATGATGTTTGGGAAGTGGTACCTAAGCCTCAGGACAGGTCAGTGGTAGGTTCGATATGGATCTACAAAGTCAAATATGTTGCAGACAGTAATGTGGAGAAATTCAAAGCCAGGTTTGTGGCTAAGGGGTATGCTCAGGAGGGGATAGACTATGAAGAAACCTTCGTCCCAGTAGCCAAATATACTTCTATTAGAACCATGATATCCCTTGTAGCAAAGATGTGGTGGAAGATTCACCAAATGAATGTCAAGATGGCATTCTTGAATGGGGTGATAGAAGAAGAAGTATACATTGCACAGCCAGAAAGCTTTGAGACACATGAGAAGAAATCTCATGTATGCAGATTAAAGAAAGCCTTGTATGGGCTTAAACAAGCACCTAGAGCATGGAAAGGTCGAATTGATGGCTACTTGCAGAAGATGGGGTTTGTCAAGAGTGATGCAGATCCTAATCCCTACTATCTTGTCATAGACAATGAGTCCCTAATTCTGGTGTTATATGTGGATGATCTTTTCCTGATAGGATCATCCAGGCTCATCAAAGACTGCAAGAAGAATCTAGCCACAGAATTCAACATGAAGGATTTGGGACATATGCATTATTTCCTAGGGTTGAAAGTTTGGTAGCAAAAAGGATGAGATCTTCCTTGGACAAGGGAGATATGCTACAAAGATCTTGAAGAGATTCAGGATGCAAGACAGTAGACCTATGGCTACTCCAATGATCACCAACTCGAAGAAAATTAATGCATCAAAAGCTAGAGATGTTGATCCCACCTTGTACAGGCAGCTTATAAGGTCCCTGATGTATTTGATCAATACCAGGCCAGAAATTTGTTACGTTGTCAACACCCTCAATCAGTTCATGGTGGAACCGAAGAGGATGCACTAGGCAGCAGCCAAACATGTTCTCAAGTATATACAAGGAACAGTCGAGCATGGACTATTGTACACCCAAGGCAATGACATCAGGAGGAGTGGGTTCACTGACGCAGATTGTGTTGGAAGTTTGGTAGATTGGAAAAGTACAACTGGGTATTGTTTCAACATTAGATCAGGAATGACCTCCTGGTGTAGTTGGAAACAAAAATCCGTGGCTCTAAGCTCAGCTGAAGCAAAATATCTGGCAACTAGCACAGCTTTGTGCGAAGCCATATGGCTTAGGAAATTGCTTGTGAATCTATTCAGGAGAAGGATAGAAGACACCAAGTTTTTGTGTGATAATCAGAGTTGCATCAAGCTCTCTGAGAATCCAGTATTTCATGATCGATTGAAGCACATTGATATCAAGTGTCACTTTGTCAGAGACTGTCCAACGAGGGGCAATACAGTTGACGTACACTCCTATAGGAGAACAGGTGGCAGACATCCTCACCAAGGCTGTAGGAAGAACAAAGTTTGTTTATTTCAGGGAGAAGATGGGGATGGTGAAGAATCCATTTCAGTAGCAGAAATGGATATGTATCAGGAGTTGCAGTGCAGCAGTTAGCAGTGGCAGTGCTACGGCAAGCATGATGCAGCATGTTGACAGGAAGTTGCAGTATAGATGTAGCAGTGCCAGTGGCAGTGTCATGGCAGCAGTACAAGAAGCCACAGTGCAATGGATGTGGGGCAGCAGACCAAGCATCAGCTGACCTGAATGTGATCATAGATATGATTTCCAAACGCTTCTTACGATTTCCAAAACCGACTACGGATGCCCAAGATATGATCAAAACACCGACCGCCTCTCTGTCTCAGCCTTTGAATGACAAGCTCCAAAAACACTCAAAATCCTCACTACCCTTCAAAAGTCTGCAAATGTACATTTATACAGTGATTAGATGCATCATAACCACTGTGGCTAACTTGGGAATGCATCAGCTGCCTTTGAGGCTACGATTTAGGGTTTTAGGTGTGTCACTTAGTGACATTACAAGTTTGTTTTAACAAACTGTATTAAAAACCCAAAAATAACCATAGTATAACCACATTATCGTTTGTGGTCAGCTAACCGGGCAAAGGAGATTGGCGGTTGAGTGTGACTAGTCGCGGTCTAACCACAAGTTGCCACCTCCGCGGTCTTCCCTGGCGGTTCCGGCAATCATCGCGCTAAACAGTTTGCATGTGCCCACATTCTTCCTAACCGTCGTGGCTTACCTTGGTGGCTTTCTTCTGACACAGTTGCAATTACAATGGTTAACTCCGACGGTTACAATTTAGCATTCACATGTTATGACCTCCGCTGCAATGAGAACTATGCGGCCAACTGGCGGTCTATGCTAACCTCGATAGTTTAATACTCCGACGGTTAACCTGGTCACATGTATCAGCCTTCTCTGACGCAGTTTAGAACCCTCTGCGGTTTGGACAGTGTTATGGATTGTTTTTGTAATGTTTACAAATGTATTTAGGCCGAGAGTTATGTGGTAAGGTTTTACACTTAGGTTTTAGCACATAGTGATAGGTTTAGGTTTTTATGCAACAGGACTTAGGTTTTTTAATACATAAATTTGTATTGCGATGGGTTTAGACTTAGGAAATGGTTCTAGCATAGGTTTTATATTGATTTGTTTTTAGATTTAGGATTAGGATGTTAGAAATTACATTAGGTGTAAAAGACCCTTTTACAACCAATGTCACAAAGCGACATTATAAACTTTTGTGACATAAAACCAAATGCACATCGTCGACATAAGTGGTATTTGTGACGACAACCTGACGACGAACCATATCGAACCTTTGCAACGGACGACACCCATGTCGATGATCAACCTGCGGGTGCGAGCGACAAAACACATGTCGTCGATCAAACACAGGAGGAATTGTTGATGACACAAGCCAATAGCTAGGTACAAACACATTTAATTGAACGCCATGGAAACCATGTTACCAGAACAACCTGATCCATAACTAACACTATCGACGCTGACAACACCGAACTGAATTGACGACGACACTTGAACACCTGTGCAATGATCTGACAAGATCCTCCTAGATCATTCCTCTCCACTTGAAAGCTTTTGGACCACAAAAGTTTGACTAAACAAATAGTCGATCAGGGTAGAACTCCCTCTCTTTCCACCTTGACCTGACGATGTACCAATACATTTGATCAATCACCTATAAGTGATGACCCTAATGATGCTGACCATGGCACTTTTTGATTTGGTGACCTGTTCCATCCATCTGCAGTATGAACAACTTGCGACAATGGGCAAACAACTAGTTATGAACATGGCAATTGATTTCTTTCCATGAAGAGCCATGAGTTAGTGATTCATAATCTTTGAAAACAGTCTCTATTGGATGTTGTTTAATACCATCAACATGAATAGACAATCTATTTTGCGGAATAACAAAGACAATCAAAGATACTCTTGACATCAAACCAGCTACTTGATTACACATACTTTCCTGCTTCCTCATTACTAAGTGAACTTGTTGCAATGAACCTATCCAACTATAAGCTGAAATTTGCTGGAACTTAGTTTGTTTTTGAAAGTATTGATTTAGGTGTTGATTTGTTTGAATCACTTTTTCTTCATTCATTAAATGATGTTCCCATTTAGTTTGTTTTTGAAAGTATTGATTTAGGTGTTGATTTGTTTGAATCACTTTTTCTTCATTCATTAAATGATGTTCCCATTGATTAGCACTTTCCTCTGATGCATAAGTTTTCCTTAGACACTTTGACACCGCTTTAGAAAAGGCTTGGCTATGAAAACAAATAGGTTACCTCTCCACTTGAACAGAGGTTTCTAAAATTTTTGAAACATGACATGGCGACACAATACAAGAGAAACTGAACACTGATTTTTCCCAATACTGACCTGTATCCCTGCAACTGTTAAGTTCCAAACTTAAACTGAATTGATTCATTCTGACATTAGAAAGAGGAGATTTAGACACACACTATAATTCATGTTGTAATCCCTGCTTATGAATAAGATATTTGGTTTTACATAGAACTGGAATTGTTTCTATCTCTTTAAACAAACCATCTTTAAGTTGAGTCTCATAACTTAGACAACCATCATGTCCATTGTTATGTTGTCCTTTCATACACATGATTACAAATCTCTTGTTTGAACTTATTAATCGCTTCATTTGATTAACATTAACCGAATTCAAGTGATTTTTGTTTTGATGTGCCCTAACAATAAATTCAACCCCATCTATCTTAAGGTGATATTTATGTTCTCTCCTTTAAAATACTGCATCACGATCATAAAGATAAAGACTTCCTAAGACAACTCCACATATGTCTACTGGAACCACATCTTATTCCACTTCATCAATGTAATTAGTTGTTATGGCAAATCTTAATCGACATTGTTTCGTGACTTTTAACTGAGTTGATTTATTTAGCCATCCTAATGGGTAAGGTCTTGGATGATTCCGTGTTTCCAAACCCAAACTTTTAACTAAATATTCAGAGATTAAATTCGCCTGTGATCCACTGTCAAACATTGTATCTATCTTTGTATGCTTAGAGGTTATCCTTATGTTAAACAATTCAACTCTTTTATCCTCATTTGAAGGATTTATGTTTGATGAAGATGCAATAGTTTTCTAACTTTTACCAGTGTCAGAAGTGTTTCCTGTCATAACCATGGCGGTTATCCTCCTTTCATCACCTGAATCTGAACCTAGATCTTGTTGGACTGTTGCAATTGCTTTCTTTTCATCCTTCTCCTTGAAGAACTTTTTGGGCTTAAGTTCTGGATGAAGTTTCCAACACTTAGATTCATCATGACCGATTCTCTGGCAACGAGAACAACTAGGTATTTCCTACTGAGCCATCGTTGATTTCTTTCTCTTCGAATTGTTCTTCCCCTTACTGTCATTGGAATTTTTGACTTCCAACTCTTTGGATAACTACGATGAAAACTTGAATGGTCTGCCACCTGATTCAATATGTATGGCCTGAACACACACTTCATCAAAATCATCAGGAATAAACATCAATAATGTATGCTGCAAATATGAATGTAAACTATCGATGTATTTTAACAAAGTTTCACGTGTATCCAATGAAATACCAAGCGCCAATGCTTTCTTTTTGAACTCCTAAGTAAACTCTTGAACACTCTGCCCTTTAGCTTGCCTCAGATGCTGCCAATCAATAACAGCTTGTTGCATGTATCCTCAAGGATAGAATTGTTTCCTAAGAGCTTTTAAAAACTTAGACCATAAAGAGATGACTTTTCCTTTATGCTTTACATCTATCTGAGTTTTAGTTTCCCACCAGATTAAAGTTGTTCCCCCCATTCTAAATGTAGCTAACTGAATTTTAGTTTTACCGCTAGAAATGTTCTAAATGCGACAACATACTTCTAACTGCTTAATCCAGTTATCTAGCTTTTCAGGATTCATTTCGCCATCATAAACAAGTATCTCAAATTTCACATCAAGTTTCAAAAGAGATGTTTTCTTAGGTTTCTTTTCCGTTTCAGATTCTGCACTAGAAGAAGAAGAAGATGATGATGGAGATTGTTAGTGCTTGAAATTTCACCTCAGCCTGAAAAAGGTAAACTCCAAGGCAACATCAAACCACTTAGCCTCGTAGCTAGCCCTACGGGGCAGGAGAGGGCTCTCTCCGGTCTATCTCGGCAAAAATCTTCAACGGGCAGAGATAACCAATAAAGAACACTGATTTTAGGCTAGTAAACTGATAAAAAGGTTTGATTTGGGATTTTTAGGGTTTTGGTGGAAAATTGGGGAAAGGCAATTTTGGGTGCGGGGATTGGACACAGTTTTTGCAGGGTGTTCTTTGGGGCGAGGTAGGAGACTGTATTGATGCCTTTGAAAGATTTGGATGGATGAGAATGATTGGTGAGGAGCTAAGGAGAGCAAGAAATCACCTTGAATTTTCCTTAAACAACTGAAAACATTGATATTAAGCAAACTTAAAGGCAGAGCATAGCAACCATGAATTCTACCTTAACACTTCATTTGCCTAATTTGCAGAAGAAAAAGTAAGAAAATGATTCACATAACAAACTTACAAGTACAAAGAGAAACACACCATCAATACATGTAGCCACAGGAATCCCAAAAAGGACTGCAAAACCCTGGTCTTTCTTCCTTTGCCAAAATGTTGAGATGCAATAAGTAATACAATAGAAGCTTTCTCCCTCAAGAGTCCAACCATGAAAATGACCAAGAAAGTACATAATATAGGCAAGCTAACATCTTTTCTTGCCTCTAGGGGTCGAGCTCACTATCTTAGGAGTTGTTTCAACCAATTCCAAGTTGAGCACTAAAATCTAGGCAGTCAAAACAACTTGCCTCTATAAGCTAGGAAACCAATTCATTCATTAAATTTTTGCCTATCTCATGAATGAATCTTCTAGGAGAGATAAATGAATGTCAAAATATCATAAAATTACATCATTTACATCAAGGAGGATCAAAATTCACTCCAAAAAGTCAAACCTAGTCAAAACTGCGTTTTGCTGAGCTGTAAGTGCATTTCTGTGAAAATTGCCCAACAGGTCGCGCCCTGATTCTGAACGGGTCGCGCGCCTTTGGAGCAGTTTTTGAGGCACGTCCAGGTGTCCAAATGAGGCAAACGTAGGCTTGTTGGAAAGGTCTGGATGTCTACTTTCCAGCCCAAGTGGAATTTCTGAATTTGGTGGTCATTTGCCCCTCCAAAATTGCAATCTCCTAAGACTACTTCCTGTGTGTCAAAAAGGTGGCAGAAAGTCATTTTTTGCTTGTTATTTGACCTTCTGGAGGCTCAAAACTTGGTGAAATTTCTTGGTACTTGCTGAGCAAGTGTATTTTGTCCTGACAAATCCAAAAATGTAAACTTTTCCTGAAATGGACCTTCCCATCGAAAGGGTCGCGCACGGTGTGCGACTCGTTGGTGGAGAAAACCTGTTTTTTGACCAAAAAATTCACACAACAAAATTTTCTCCAAATTTCTTGAAATTTGGGCTAGGAGTCCCCAATCAAGTACCATGCTCAGTCAAAGAGGCTTTGGCCAAAATTTGGAGTGGATCGGGCCTTTTCCGTCGTTTTAGTGCCTTGGCCAACCTCCTTGGATCTGGCGATT
>APFE030104328.1:102480-153985 GCA_000404065.3 Pinus taeda | reverse complement strand
ATGAGTATCATGGTGAGTGAGAGAAGCCTCGGTCAAGATGCGGAGTGGGTTGGTCTTCTTCTTCCGTTTTTGTGCTTTGGCCAACCACCTTGGATCCGACGATTGCAATTTTGACATTTCTCTAAAACCATGATACCTGTGCAAAAAGCGAAAGAGGTTTTTCTTCTTTGGCATGTTATGGACAAAAACCTCTCTCAGTTTCCCAAAATTCATCTTTGATTGATCTGAAACATCATTTGAGTGAAACTTGCCCTGATGTGTGAAACAAGGAATTTGGTCGAAATGAAGCGAAATGAAGGGGATAGGGGGCTTCTAAATTCTTGGGGAAATTTTTTGGAGTGGGGAGGGATGTTAGGAAGCAGGGGAAAGTGGAATCTCAGAGATTGAGTGAGGGGAAGGGGTCCAAAAGGGAAAATCACAGGCCAAACCTAGAAAATTGCCAAGTTGTAGCTAGAAACTAGGGTTTGTGGAAAATGAGGAATTTGGCGGATCTAAGGGATGGGAAGTGTTTGATAAGGTACTTTAAGGATAGGGGAAGGTGTATGAACATTAGGAAACAAGTTTTTCCATTGATTTGACCGTCCAAGAGAAATTGGCTTCAAAACCCTAGGAGAGGGGAAATGACCTTACCTAGGCGCAACTGAAGCATGAACAAGGTGTAAAATGACTCATTAGACACTGAGATGATAATGAAAACCCTATGAATGATGATAGAATCAGTTGAATAGTGACATATATTGGCATTTGGGCAACTTTGAAAAGAGTGAGAGCAAACCCTAGACCTAATGCCTAGTGACCAAATTTTGCTTGAAGACTCACTGAAATGACAAAATTTGACCTTGACATTTCAAAATCACTTTGTAAGAGCATATTTGATCACTGGAGGAAGGCTGGAAAGACTGACACTAACAGAGATGATGGAGGTGAAGGAGGTTTATCAGTCTTCCCTTTACCTTTGTCTTCTTCGATGTCTTTGAAGAAGCTGCATCTCTCACCTTCTTGTCTTCGTACAATTCTCCCAACATCTGCTGCATAGTCAAGAATGCTTGCTGAAACTGTTCTTCACTCATCTTAGTTTCAGTGCTTTCACCTGCATGAGATCCTAACATGGTCGATTTACGATCGACTTGTCGCTTTCCAATCTCTTGATCGATCTGCTCAAGGATTCCTTCTCCTCGTTGCGACACTGACCTGGTTAACATTCAATGGCAAATTCTACAAATGCAACCTGCTCTGATACCAAAATATATGATCTGAATGTGATCATATACTTAAACTGATGTGAATCAATTAACAATTAATGAATTGAATGTTAGCTCAAAGCACAGAAATCGAGGAAAACTACTTGAAAAGAAGACTTTATGACAATTGATTAAACACAATTAGGATGCATAAGAAATGAAGCAATATACTGTAAAAACACAATTATACCAAATAGCGAGATTGATGACAGAGTTCGTCCCTAATGGACTACGTCTCTGGGTCCACTTTCAAGATGGGCAAACATTTTTATTAGGAATGAAAAGAAGGAGTTGATTACACAGTGATTTGGTCAGACTAAACTTGCACAAAGGCAATTCTGACCTCTGTAACCAGGAAGCTCTCTGAACCAGCTTTCCAACGCTTCTTACGTTTTCCAAAACCGACTCCAAATGCCCAAGATATGATCAAAACACTGACCGCCTCTCTATCTCAACCTCTGAATGACAAGCTCCAAAAACACTCAAAATCCTCACTACCCTTCAAAAGTCTACAAATGTACATTTATACAGTGATTAGATGCATCATAACCATTGTGGCTAACTTGGGAATGCATCAGTTGCCTTTGAGGCTCTGATTTAGGGTTTTAGGTGTGTCATCGACATTACAAGTTTGTTTTAACAAACTGTATTAAAAACCCAAAAATAACCATAGTATAACCACATAACCGTTTGTGGTCAGCTAACAGGGTGGAGGAGGTTCGTGGTTGCATGTGACCAACTGCGGTCTAACCGCAAGCTGCCACCTCCGCAGTCTTCCCCGGCGGTTGCGGCGTCATCATGCTAAACAGTTCGCATGTGCCCACATTCTTCCTAACCGTCGTGGCTTACCCTGGCAGCGTTCTTCCGATGCAGTTGTGGTTATGATGGTTAACTCTGACGGTTACAATACAATGTTCACATGTTATGACCTTCGTTGCAATGAGAACTCCGTGTCAACTGGTGGTCTATGCTAACCCCGATAGTTTAATACTCCGACAGTTAACCTGGTCATATGTATTTTCCTTCTCCGATGCGGTTTAGAACCCTCAGCGGTTTGGACAGTGTTACGGATTGTTTTTGTAATGTTTATAAATGGATTTAGGTCGAGAGTTATGTGGTAAGGTTTTACACTTAGGTTTTAGCACATAGTTATAGGTTTAGGGTTTTATGCAATAGGACTTAGCTTTTCTAATACATAGATTTGTATTGCAATAGGTTTAGACTTAGGGAATAGTTCTAGCATAGGTTTTATATTGATTTGTTTTTAGATTTAGGATTAGGATGTTAGATTTTACATTAGGTGTAAAACACCCTTTTACAACCAATGTCACAAAGCGACATTAGAAACTTTTGTGACATAAAACCAAATGCACGTCGTCGACACAAGTGGTATTTGCGACGACAACCTGACGATGAACCATATCGAACCTTTGCAACAGACGACACCCATGTCAATGATCAACCTGCAAGTGGGAACGACAAAACACATGTCGTCGATCAAATCCTGGCAGAACTGTCGATGACACAAGTCGACAGCCAGGCACAAACCCATTTAACTAAACGCCATGAACCATGTTACCTGAACAACCTGATCCATAACTAACACTGTCAAAGCTGACAACACCGAACTGAATTGACGACTCTAGACACTGACGACGACACTTGAACACCTGTGGAATGATCTAACAAGATCCTCCTAGATCACTCCTCTCCACTTGAAAGCTTTTGGACCACAAAAGTTTGACTAAACAAATAGTCAATGAGGGTAGAACTCCCTCTCTTTCCACCTTGACCTGACGATGTACCAATACATTCGATCAATCACCTGCAAGTGATGACCCTGATGATGCTGACCACGGCACTTTTGATTCGGTGACCTATTCCATCCATCTGCAGTATGAACAACTTGCGACAATGGGAAAACAACCTGTCATGAACATGGCAATCGATTTCTTTCCATGAAGAACCATGAGTTAGTGATTCATAATCTTTGAAAACAGTCTCTACTGGATGTTGTTTAATACCATCAACATGTACAAACAATCTATTTTGCGGAATAACAAAGACAATCAAAGATACTCTTGACATCAAACCAGCTACTTGATTACACATACTTTCCTGCTTCCTCATTACTAAGTGAACCTGCTGCAACGAACCTATCCAACCGTAAGGTGAAATTTGTTACAACTTAGTTTGTCTTTGAAAGTATTGATTTAGTTGTTGATTTGTTTGAATCACTTTTTATGCATTCATTAAATGATGTTTCCATTGATTAGCACTTTCCTCTCATGCATAAGTTTCCCTTAGACACTTTGACACTGCTTTAGAAAAGGCTTGCATATGAAAACATATAGGTTTCCTCTCCACTTGAAAAGAGGTTTCAAAACTTTTTGAAACATGACATGGTGACACAATACAAGAGAAATTGAACATTGACTTTCCCCAATACTGACCTGTATCCCTACAACTGTTAAGTTCCAAACTTAAACTGAATTGATTCATTCTAACATTAGAAGACAAGCTTTAGGCACACATTGTAATTCATGTTGTAATCCCTGCTTACGAATAACATGTTTGGTTTTACATAAAACTGGAATTGTTTCTATCTCTTTAAACAAACCATCTTTAAGTTGAGTCTCATAACTTAAACAACCATCATGTCGATTGTTATGTTGTCCTTCCATACACATGATTACAAATCTCTTGTTTGAACTTATTAATTGCTTCATCTGATTCACATTAACCAAATTCAAGTGATTTTTGTTTTGATGTGCCCTAACAATAAATTCAACACCATCTTTTTTAAGGTGATATTTATGTTCTCTCTTGTAAAATACTGCATCACGATCATAAAGATAAGGACTTCCTAAGACAACTCCACATATGTCGACTGGAACCACATCTTATTCCACTTCTTCAATGTAATTAGTTGTTATGGCAAAGCTTAATCGACACTGTTTGGTGACTTTTATCTGAGTTGATTTATTTAGCCATCCTAATGGGTAAGGTCTTGGATGATTTCGTGTTTCCAAACCAAAACTTTTAACTAAATATTCAGAGATTAAATTCGCCTGTGATCCACTATCAAACATTGTATCTATCTTTGTATGCTTAGAGGTTATCCTTATGTTAAAAAATTCAACTCTTTTATCCTCATTTGAAGGATTTATGTTTGATGAAGATGCAATAGTTTTCGAACTTGTACCAGTGTCAGAAGTTTTACCTGTCGTAACCATGGTAGTTATCCTCCTTTCATCACATGAATTTCAACCTAGATCTTGCTGGACTGCTGCAATTGCCTTCTTTCCATCCTTCTCCTTAAGGAACTTTTTGGGCTTAAGTTCTGGATGAAGTTTCCAACACTTAGATTCATCATGACCGATTCTTTAGCAATGAGAACAAGTAGGTCTTTCCTTCTGAGCCATTGCTAATTTTTTTCTCTTCGAATTGTTCTTCCCCTTACTGTCATTGGAATCTTTGACTTCCAACTCTTTGGATGACTGCGATGAAAACTTGAATGGTCTTCCACCTGATTCAATATGTATGGCCTAAACACACACTTCATCAAAATCATCAGGATTAAACATCAATAATGTATGCTACAAATATGAATGTAAATTGCCGATATATTTTAACAATGTTTCACGTGTATCCAATGAAATACCAAGCGCCAATGCTTTCTTTCTGAACTCCTAAGTAAACACCTGAACACTCTGCCCTTTACCTTGCCTCAGATGCTGCCAATCAATAAAAGCTTGTTGCATGTATCCTAAAGGATAGAATTGCTTCCTAAGAGCATTTAAAAACTTAGACCATGAAGAGATGACTTTTCCTTTACGCTTTACATCTATCTGAGTTTTACTTTCCCACCAGATTAAAGTTGTTCCCCCCATTCTAAGTGTAGCTAACTGAATGTTACTTTTATCGCTATAAATGTTCTAAATGCGACAATACACTTCTAACTGCTTAATCCAGTTATCTAGCTTTTCAGGATTCATTTCGCCATCATAAACAGGTAACTCAAATTTCACATCAAGTTTCAAAAGAGATGTTTTCTTAGGTTTCTTTTCCGTTTCCGATTCTGCACTAGAAGAAGAAGAAGATGATGATGGAGATGATGGAGATGATAGAGGTGAAGGAGGTTTATCAGTCTTCCCTTTACCTTTGTCTTCTTTGATGTCTTTGAAGAAGAAGCTACATCTCTCACCTTCTTGTCTTCATACAATTCTCCCAACATCTGCTGCATAGGCAAGAATGCTTGTTGAAACTGTTCTTCACTCATCTTAGTTTCAGTGCTTTCACCTGCATCAGATCCTAACATGGTCGATTTATAATCGACTTGTCGCTTTCCTATCTCTTGATCAATCTGCTCAAGGATTCCTTCTCCTCGTTGCGACACTGACCTGGTTAGCATTCAATGGCAAATTCTACAAATGCAACCTGCTCTGATACCAAAATATATGATGTGAATGTGATCATAGACTTAAACTGACGTGAATCAATTAACCATTAATGATTGAATGTTAGCTCAAAGCACGGAAATCGAGGAAAACTACTTGAAAAGAAGACTTTACGACAATTGATTAAACACAATTAGGATGCATAAGAAATGAAGCAATATATTGTAAAAACACAGTTATACCAGATTGATGATGGAGTTCGTCCATGATGGACTACATCTCCGGGTCCGCTTTCAAGATGGGCAACCATTTTTATTAGGAATGAAAAGAAGTAGTTCATTACATAGTGATTTGGTTAGACTAAACTTGCACACAGGCAATTTTGACCTCTATAACCAGGAAGCACTCTGAACTAGCTTTCCAACGCTTCTTACAGTTTCTAAAACCAACTCCGGATGCCCAAGATATGATCAAAACACCGATCGCCTCTCTATCTCAACCTCTGAATGACAAGCTCCAAAAACACTCAAAATCCTCACTACCCTTCAAAAGTCTGCAAATGTACATTTATACAGTGATTAGATGCATCATAACCATTGTGGCTAATTGAGAATGCATTCGCTGCCTTTGAGGGTACAATTTAGGGTTTTAGATGTGTCACTTAGTGACATTACAAGTTTGTTTTAACAAACTGTATTAAAAACCCAAAAATTACTATAGTATAACCACATAACCGTTTATGGTCAGCTAATCGGGCGAAGGAGGTTGGCGGTTGCGTGTGACCAGCCACGGTCTAACCGCATGCTGCCACATCCGCGGTCTTCCCCGGCGATTCCAGCGATCATCGCGCTAAACAGTTTGCATGTGCCCACATTCTTCCTGACCGTCGCGGCTTACCCTGGCGATTTTCTTTCGACGCAGTTGCGGTTACGATGGTTAACTTTGACGGTTACAATACAGCATTCACATGTTATGACCTCTGTTGCGGTGAGAACTTCGTAGTCAACTGGTGGTCTATGCTAACCCCGATAGTTTAATACTCTGACGGTTAACCTAGTCACATGTATCTGCCTTCTCCAACGCAGTTTAGAACCCTCTGCGGTTTGGACAGTGTTATGGATTGTTTTTGTAATGTTTACAAATGTATTTAGGCCGAGAATTGTGGTAAGGTTTTACACTTAGTTTTTAGCACATAGTGATAGGTTTAGGGTTTTATGCAATAGGACTTAGGTTTTTTAATACATAGATTTGTATTGCGATAGGTTTAGACTTAGGGAATGGTTCTAGCATAGGTTTTATATTGATTTGTTTTTAGATTTAGGATTAGGATGTTAGATTTTACATTAGGTGTAAAACACCCTTTTACAACCAATGTCACAAAGTGACATTAGAAACTTTTGTGACATAAAACCAAATGCACGTCGTCGACACAAGTGGTATTTGTGATGACAACCTGACGACAACCCATATCGAACCTTTGCAACAGACAACACCCATGTCGATGATCAACCTGTGAGTGTGAACGACAAAACACATGTCGTCGATCAAATCCTGGCGGAACTGTCGATGACACAAGTCGACAGCCAGGTACAAACCCATTTAACTGAACGCCATGAAAACCATGTTACCTGAACAACCTGATCCATAACTAACATTGTCGAAGCTGATGACACCGAACTGAGTTAAAGACGACTCTGGACACTGACAACGACACTTGAACACCTGTGCAATGATTTGACAAGATCCTCCTGGATCATCAGCACAGAGGACCAATGTGGAGGATCATTGTGATGTTTCTATGGTGAAGCATTGTTAGAGCACATTCCTCGCTAAGAGGGAGTGTTGATTTTGGGTAGCATCGGATGTGCTCTAGCCTTGAAATTTGGTGGAGAGTTTTAGGCACATGAGATCTCCAAGACCCAAAAATCGTTTGGAGAAATTCCACCCGGATGAGGAGTTATTAAAATATTTAATATTTTTAATAGGTTCCTAAGTCTAAACTTAGGAAAATAAAAATATTAATGGGTATTAATAAAGATAAGGGTGAGAAGCTTCTAAGAGACGAGGATCAAGTCTATTTTAATCTTAGCCACTGATTAGAGACTTAATTTCGGTCATTGATTCATCAACACGAAAAGTTTAAGAGAAGACTTGAGGATCAATTGGAGACACGCCGACAGATACTCAGTATCCCAAGGAAAATCGATTCTCAAAGAGAAGGAGATCGATTTCAGAGGGAGAGTTGCAGGGTGGAGGAAGAGGAGGGCATCAACAGTAGTTAGTGACTGAGGCGGAGGTGACGCAAGGATATTGAGAGACAACGCAGAAGGAGACGCAGTCAAGGGGAGACGCAACTCTCACGCAGGCTGACGTAGAGGGACACAGAACCACGCAGAGTGACGCAAAGGTGAAGTTGAGGTGGGAGAAGGGTCTCCAGGGTGTCAGAAAGTTTCCAACGGAAAGTCTCAGGTGTTTTCTCTCCATTTCTTTGTAAAATCATTCTTTGTAAAGCTATTGTTGTTGAAGATTAATAAAACCCTCATCTACTGCACTGGTTTTTTCACATTGGGTTTTTCGGGGACAATTGTCCAAAAACAACTGTGTTGATGTGATTGGTTCTTGTGCATGTATTTTTCTCTGTGTAATTATGTGATAACTGCAGTAGAATTTATTTTAATGTTTACTGAACATATTTCATAAATAACTCATTGTGAATAATAAGTAGGTGAAATAAATTAATTGTTGCAGGAGAATTTCGGGTTAAAAATTTTCACATTGTTTGTCAATTGAAGTTTTTATAAGAAGAAAAATGCGTTTGGGTTTTCCTTTCAAGTTGTAGAGGCTTTGACCCTGGCTGATCGCCTATATTGTGTATCTCATCTCTTTATTTTTTGTGCTTTGGTAGTTGTTTGATGAAGAAGAACATTGTAATAATCTAAGTAAAGAGAAGATCCTAATGTAAAGAAGTAAAAAGCATTCACAAGCAGTTATCATCATAGATAAATCTTCTAACCCTAATGCCCTAGATTTCTCAACAGTACGCAATAATTGCAACCTAGGGACCCTTGCTCCCCTTGGATGCTCCTCTATGATAATGATTGAGTTGATCTAGGGTGGTAGCTAAAGCTCCCGTGTGATAATTCTTCTTCTTATTTTTCTATTGGATCGAGATTGTTCTGCTGATGATCAAAGGAATTCAGTTATATTGAGATATAGCTATGAGATTTGTCTTCATGATAGGTGGGGTTTGGAGCAATGATCCTGTTGAGAAATCTAGGGCATGAATAGTTAAAAGGTTTCTCTGCTTGATAATTGCTTGTGATATACTTTTACTTCTTAGCTAATAGTCTTTACTTCGTTATGTTATTATTGTGTTATTTTCATCAAGACAATTACCAATATGCACAATAAAAGACAAGTGACACAGTATGTAGGATTGTCAGCCAGGGCCAAAGCATCTCACCTCTTGAGCGAAAAACCCAATCAAAATTCTTCTTCTAGATCTTCAATTGATGAGTACCAAGACCTTGACATAGACATTTGACTCTAGTATTCTCCTAAGAACCTTGTCACTATCCTTGATGCTTTGCCTCTTCCCTTTCTCGACTTCCTTCGAACTGCTATCCTCGACTCCTTCTAGAGAAACTCGATCTCTATACTTCACACTGCTTCTTCTCGACTTCTCCTAGAGAAACTCAGTCTCTATGATTTCACTTGCTGCATCTAGAGAATCTCGGTCTCTTGATCTCTATCTCAGTTACCCAGAACAAGTAGAAGAATCCTTCCTTCGTTGCCCCAAAAGAAGCGTTCTTCACTACCCCAGAAGAAACCCCTTCTTCGCTATCCCAAAACAATCTCTTCTTTGCTGCCATAGAAGAAACCTCTCTTCGTTCATTCCTAAAGAAGCCTTCTTCGCTATGCCCAAAAGAATTCTCCTTACCACTTCTTCGCACTTCTCTTACTGCCCTTCTTCTTCGCCCTTCTTCACCGAATGTATGTCGAGTTGCTTGTCAAATTACTCGCCTTCAAGGTCGAGTTAGGCTATATATCTGCTTCATCTCATGTGCTTTAGGCCGACATGATCTCAAGAGTTAGGTCGACTTCTGCTAACATGTTCTTCCATCATCGTAGGCCGACATGAAGAGGATAAGTGACAAGGTCTTGGAGGATACTTTACATAGACCTTTTACAAAGTATAACATGACTTCATTACATGACAATGACTCTATCATTTTATGACTAGATAACAAATAATTCCTAAAGACTCTCAATGGGAGTCTTGACTCAAAAACAAAATCTCTTGCTCATGAAACCCATGAAGCAAGTCCAAACAATAATTTTAATTTTTTTTTCTTCTTTACATCTCATTACATAAAATCATAATTACATGTCATTATGAAGACCGAACCTCGTTACACTTTTCAACGCTCCCTCTTAACTAGGGAGGTAATCATAATGGTACTTGGACTTTCGCAATCTAGAGAATTTCTCATAAGAAGAATTTGGATTGGTAACGTATTTGTATAGCATCATATCAACCAGCAGTGTTACATAGCAAGGCCTTGACTAACAACTCCTTATCTCCACAAGATCTGAACTCAATGCAAGCGATACAAATGATTTATAAACGCTCTCATCATTCTCTCCCTCGAAACATCCCCTGCTCGGGTACTCAGTGTGTGTTCCATGAGGACTATTCTTATCTTGGACTCCCCAACCCTCAAAGAATATCAATCCTCCACGACTACTCTTCTATTGGATTCCCTATCTCATCCTCAAAGAGTATCAAATGCCAAATGATTACCCAATCCTCCATTCTGTCTTCCCAGGTGAAGACCAAAATGACATGTCTATCTCTCCTTCTCGAATAGGGAGGCCATATTCCAATAAAGGAATGTACTCATTCCTACCAAAAAGGAATGTACCTAAGCTCCCCCTTGGCTTAGGAATTTCCAAGTTTCTGCCAAGTAAGAAACTTCTTTTCAGGATCCCTCTTAACTAGGAAACAGCAACTCCTCATGTGGAAGAACCAACTGCTTGAAGAGCTCCTCTCTTCTTCGATGTCATTAATTTCTTATGTCATGGAGTCTTCATTTTTCAGAGACTTCTTCATAGGGCATAGCCCATCCATCACTTTCATTCATGAGTTAATCATGTCTTCATTTCATCAAAAAGTGATCCATCAGTTTACCATCTGGCTTTGCTTCATGTCATTCTGCTTTTATGCCATATTTTCCGGAAGGATCTTACATCCTTCAATATGGTTTTCCTGGAAGTCATCCACAGATTTTCCCTTCGGCAGTCCTACATACGCTCATCCAGATATTAATTCAAAAATAATAAATGAACACTTAAATCAAACATTACCTTTGTGAGGGTCTTTCATCGTGGCATCTTCCTGTAGGTACTAGCATCCTGCATATAGGTTGACACATCTCCCAAAGATATTCATTGTCAATGGTCTCCATATTTTTCTGACTTCCATCGAAGTCTTCATATCTTTCCGAGAGATATTCTAGTCAAATCTTCTTGGATTTTAGATGTTGAATGCCTTTTATCTTTGTTGCATATTTTACGATCTCTTCCTTTCTTTTCACACACTTCATTCCCAGGAGTTTCCAACCAGAGTTACTTAATTGTAGTCAACTTCCTCATGACTCATATGAGGACATATTATGTTGATTTCATCTAGTGTGATTTATGCCTTTTTGTAATCTTTCAGAGGAGGAAATTCTTTCTTCTTTTGATGATATTTCCCAAGATCGAACTAGTAATCCATATTGTCTGCAACCATATGACATGACCTCAATAATAACCTATGTAAGCATGCATACTTCATCTTTCCTTTCGGTCATCTAGACTTCCTGTAGCAGCTTCATTTGAACAAAAGAACTTTATTCTTTAGATCGGCTTTCCTGCTATGTCATCATACCATCATCCCTTGCATCCCACGAGTTGGAATTCCTGATGAAATTCATGCTTCCTTTCTAGATCGGTGAATCCTTGATAAGGATTCTATCATAGAAACTTCAGGATCTTTCATATCCTCACCCAGCATATGTTTCCTTATCAACTATTGTATGATGATCCCAGATGATGACCTCTACTTTTTTCTATAAGTATCACTTGAGATTTCAATGAGGTTTCAATAGAATTTCTTCCAGACACTATTTCTGCTTCTCATGTCACAAGCTCTTACTTCTAATGTTTCTATCAGAATGCTCTTTTCTAATCTGATGTATCCTATCTTATTTACATTGCTTCCTATCTATAAATTACAAGTGGATGGTACATTTTTAATGAAGAAGATCATCTCAGTCATAGTAGAGATCTTTTTGCTTCTTCCTTCTTGAGCTTCTTTGTTTCAAGTTCTTTCACTTCCTCAGTAATATGGGCTTCTTCCCTGTCCCTCTTGCGTTTAGGACAATCTCTTCTATAGTGCCCAAATTTCTGACAACCATAGCATCTTTCCTTAGCAATGTTCTTCTTTTTCTTTGGAGGACCAAACTTTCCAACTTTCCCTTTTCTTTTTGTCACTAATTGATCCCTCCTATCTGATCTTTCGTTACTTTCTTTCTACAACCAGTCTTCTTCTACCTTGCAAAGAGACAATAATTTGATGAATGGGATAGCTTCCTCTTCCCTAGTAGATATAAGGTTACCTTGTTCATCAGTGAATGCATTTAGAATAACGAAGATTATTTCATTATCAGATACCATCTCTCCTAGATCCTGCAATTGACCTTTTTATTTGAGATTCCTTTGAGAGACATGACGATATCCCTTCATCTTTTGACACCTTCAATTTATATAGATCAGATCTAAGTGATATGATCTTTTCTATCAGCTTTTAGAGAAAAGTTCTCCCAGCTTATCATATATTTCTTTAGATGTCTCCAGCTCAGCTACATAGGAAATGAGACGATCTTTGATACTCCTTAAGAAGCTTTTGAGCCTTGAGATCCCTTTTCCATGTATTTAGATAATGCTTGTTCTTCGAATGGCTTGGAGACCTTTCCATGGACATGATCAATGACTTCATTCACTTCGAGGACTATCTCTATCCTTCTTTTCCATACAAGGAAATTTGATATCCCAACCAGCTTCTAGTTCTCCTTGAAACATGAAGTCATTTTTACTAGAACAAGGAAAACGTACTTACTTGTGAAGATAGAATCTTCAACTTGATAATGATGTTGCTTCAGATGATCCTTTCTTCAATAGAAAGAAGATTGCCTTTCGATCTAACCTTCCTTAGATTTGAAGAGCTTCCACTTCTTTGTTGACATATGAGTGGTGATCTTTGAAGTGCTTCTAGGGTTTCGGCCTTTCTTTCTGCTTCCTTCTTGAAGATAATTTCAAGACTCTTGTTGGTGTAGATTTCTTCAATCTAGGGTTTTGAAGATCTTGCCCTTGGCAGCCCTTGGATTTGCTACGATCCTTCTTTAAAGCTTGATTCTTTTGTGTCTACTTGCTTGAATGCCCCTTCTTGACTTCAACACCTAAGCTCTGAAACCATGTTGAGAAATCTAGGGCATGAATAGTTAAAAGATTTCTCTGCTTGATAATTGCTTGTGATATACTTTTACTTCTTCGCTTATAGTCTTTACTTCGTTATGTTATTATTGTGTTCTTTTCATCAAGACAATTACCAATATGCACAATAAAAGACAAGTGACACAATATCTAGGCTTGGCAGCCAATGCCAAAGTCTCTCACCTCTTGAGAGGAAAACCCAATCAAAATTCTTCTTCTAGATCTTCAATTGATGAGTACCAAGACCTTGACACAGACCTTTGACTCTAGTATCCTCCCAAGAACCTTGTCACTATCCTTGATGCTCTGACTCTTCCTTTTCTCAACTTCCTTCAAACTGCTCTCCTCGACTCCTAGAGAAACTCGGTCTCTATACTTCACACTGCTTCCTCTCAAATTCTCCTAGAGAAACTTAGTTTCTATGATTTTCACTTGTTGCCTCTAGAGAAGTCTCTAGATCTCTATCTCGATTACCCAGAACAAGTAGAAGAATCCTTCCATCATTACCTGAGAAGAAGCCTCCTCCGCTTCCCCAGAAGAAACCTCTTCTTCGTTGCCCCAGAACAATCTCTTCTCCACTACCCCAGAAGAAACCTCTCTTCGTTGATTCCAAAAGAAGCCTTCTTCGCTATGCCCAAAAGAATTCTCCTTAACACTTCTTCGCACTTCTCTTGTAGGCCTTCTTCTTCACACTTCTTCTCCGAATGTATGTCGAGTTGCTTGTCGAATTGCTTGCCTTCAAGTGAGGCCGAGTTAGGCCATATATACAATTCTTCTCATGTACTTTAGGCCAACATGATCTCAAGAGTTAGGACGACTTCTTCTAGCATGTTCTTACATCATTGTAAGCCGACTTGAAGAGGATAAATGACAAGGTCATGGAGGGTACTTTACATAGACAATTTCGACCTTTTACAAAGTGTAACATGACTTCATTATGTGACAATGACTCTATCATTTTATGACTAGATGACAAATAATTCTTAAAGACTCTCAATGGGAGTCTTGACTCAAAAACAAAATCTCTTGTTCATGAAACCCATGAAGCAAGTCAATACAATAATTTTATTTTTATTTTTCTTCTTTACATCTCATTACATAAAATCATAATTACATGTCATTATGAAGACCGAACCTAGTTAAACTTTTCAATAGATCTTCCCTACCATTGGTTACTTTCATGAGACAATATGAGATGGATCCTATTGCTTCATATGATTAAGATATGTTCACTGGAGATATGTCATGATGCAGTGTCTTTTATGGTCTTTGGCTTGATTGATGAGATATGGCTTGATTGTCCAACACTTTGTTTTGATGTTGTGACCGAATGACTTTGGAACTATGGTAACCCGACACTCTTGGGATTCCTCCCTAGTTGAGACGGAGTGTTAAATTTGGCAACTAGGAATAAACTCCTCCTTATCTCATTTGATTAAGCAAAGGGAATACTATTGCAAGGAGTCATTTATAATAAAGGAAATTTAATTTCTAATCAATTTGGCTTCTATTCGAGGGAAATATTTAATTTAAAATTCAGAAATTTTATCTCAGCCTAAATTATAATCATGTCGGCACATCACACATTGAATCAACATAAATACCCTGGTGTGTTAGTCTCCATGGCATGATGATCCAATCACCCTCTCTGCAATTTTCACTTGGTCTGCAACTTCGCTTAGTATAGGTCGATCTGCACTTCAAATGGCTAAGCACCTCACATTAATGTCTTGCATATGTCACATGATTTTACATTGATTACAGCACTGCCCTCTTGCCACAAGACGTCTTCTCTCGCAATTTATTCTCATCTACAGGATTCGTATTATACCTGCAGGATCTCGCTCCTAAGGCATCACTTTAAAGGCAAATGATACGGTTCATATAAGCTCAGAGATGTGGTTCGTATAACACAGACACAGTTCATAAGGCACGTAGTCACAGTTCAGAGATGTGGTTCATATGCCACATACACTCAATTGGTATGACAATGTCATATGATGTCTTTTGTAAAGTCTGTATGGCACAATGGTATGGTATTTTTGCACAGTCTGTGTGGCATGATTCAATTCGTATGGTATCTCATACAAAATTCATACATAGTTCATGAATATGTATTCTCATATATGATCTAGCTTTTATGACATATGATGATATGGCATCTACGTATTGGATTTTGATTGACTCATCTCTATGAACATCAATCTATTACATTATATGTATGATGGAACAGTGGTACAGCATATGAATTGAACAAGTGTGATCGTATGGGCAGATCAGTATATATATATGGCAGTGTCGTGTAGTGTTTTTAGGTCAGTGTATTCATTGAAAGGATCAAACACTAATAGATTATCAGATAGGGTTTGCATAACAATGTCACTTGAACAGTGCTCATGCTTCAATGATCTATTGTGAATAATGACAGATCCATGATAATCAATGTATAACAGGATGATCAGTGGATGGTATTCTTCTACAATATCATGTCTGATTGTGATGACAGTATTGCTATGATTCACTGATGACAGATCTTTTTGCATCTCTCTTGGATTAGCTTTGTTCATTTCACAGATGAAGTTGTGAACTAACTCTATATGGCCCTGGGACGTCAGATGTAATGATGTATCTCATGATGGATGTACTTTGTATCTCAGTGGATCAATTGATGAACATCTAATAGAAGAAGAAGAATTGAATTCTGAGTTTTCCCCCTTGTGGGGTTTTGCCCTGGTCTCTGACCAAATCTTGGTGTCTTTATGTGTGCATGCTTTTCTTCTATTGTTCCTTTATGTTCCGTTGATTTACTGATGTTATTGTTCTTTCTATATAATTCCTAATAAAGTTATGATGTCATGGGCGAAAGTAATATGGAAGGTGAATAAATTGGTAAATGCAATTATCTAAAGCAAAGAACAAATCAACCCTAAGAAAAAAAAAATTAACACAGTATCAGAGTACCCTAGTAACATACAACATATTGAGTCGCATGATTCATCAATATTAAAGTTTCAAGTTTTCAAAATTCAATATATAACATTTATCATCATTGATCACCAAAGTTGTACTTGTAACAATTACAACAAAAAGAATATCTAACATGAAATGAAATGTTTCAACTTTCACAAAGCATCATATTCATATTCATTACCAATGAGTTATAATTGCCAACTTCAAACTTCAAACTTCAATTATCATATACTGTTTACAAAAAATATCAAAATAAATATGAAAGAGTCGCCAGTTATAAACACTACTATAAACTAGAAAAGACAAGTAAATCTATCATCTACATCTTCCTCCTGCCCCCATGAATAATGTATAATTTCTAAGCAAGTCGTGGTTGTCTTCTAGGAGTTTCCTCCTGCATAGTCCCACGACCAGAACCAAAAGGCACATGCCCTTCACGTGAGGATGTACATGGAGGCAGCGACAGTAAAGGAACAAGACTTCGAACTCGAGCACTGCTACTAGATGGTGGGGGTGGCATGGTTATTGCTTCATCTTCCTCTCTCATAAGTTTTGCTTCCATTTCCTCAAGATGTATAGTGCCATCCTCCAAATTATCGTCTTCTGGCTAGTTGTCCCAAATTTTATATGTTTGATCCCCATAAGCCTGATCACAGTAATGACTCAACAACCTCAAGTTGTAGTGCACATAAACCAAGCTTTCTGCTTGGTTTTCATTGAGTCTGTTTCCTCTCACATTATGTATGAAGCTGTAGGTGCTCCAACACTTCTCTGCAAAAGAAGTATTTACAACCTGTGAGAGAACTTTTATTGCCAATTTTGGCAAAAGTCCCTGGCCGCCATATGCTTCCCACAATGTGAGAGCATAAAATCGGTTTTTATCTTCCATTGCATGGAAAGAACCAAACAAACCAGTGCAACTGAAGTATGTGCCTAATTCAAGATGCAAATTAGCACATTCCTCCCTTCAGGTATCAACTTGTCTAATGCTTGCAAATATCCTGTAGATACCTCTTGATCTATATGGGGTTTGACACTAACCCCACTCTAGATGCAGGTTGGCCCAACCAAGATGGAGAGTAGTATTTTGGCGTTAGGATATACGCCAAGGCATATCAGTGTATACAAGTTAGGATCATCTTTCTGAACAATATCTTTTATTTACCCCAACATGGTATCCATCTGCTCATACACCTCCCCAATCACTGGTTTATCTGTATCCGCAAAATGAATCATGTTATAAATGGGCTTGGTGAATTCCAATACTTGCCTCACACATGCCCAAAACTTGCTTGTGCATGTGATTGTGAGCTTGGTTCAAAGAAACCCTTTGATTTTTTAGATTTGTATTGGGCTTCCACCCTCTTCTCTTATGTATTTGGCTCTCTCTGTTGTTGACACACCTGTACAAATTTTGATTCCTATTTGTTTATCTCCATCCCATGGCCTTTTCCCGCAGAGGTGCTTTCTAGCACGGGTGTATGAACCTGTGTAATTATTGTTGCAATGGGGGCAGTGAAATTTAGTGGTTCCACCCCCTTTCCCTGCTTCAGGCCTAGTAACATATTTCCACAATGGGGTTTGGTCTTGTTTAGCTTTCTGAGTTGAATCATGTTCACTCTCCTCCAGCTCCTCCTCACCAAGGTACTCCTCTATGGGGTTTTCATCAAATCCACTATAACCCACTCCTTCATCCCCTTCGTCATGTTCAACCCTCCTTTTGCTACTCTCCAACACCATAATAACCAAAAAAGGAACCAAGAAGAAGAAAATGTCAAGCAATATAACCATGATGTTTGAAATTTGAAATTTTGAATCTGCAAAAAAATGGAATGGGAATGGGAATGGGAAATAGAGAAAAAAAAAATTATTTATTTATTTAGCAATGAAAATAAAATAGAAAAATTACTAGATTAGAGTGTAGATCCTACCTCTTTGGCCTCCAATCCCAAGCTCCAATCTCCCTTTGCAAGCTCTTCAAACTCCTCCAAGCTCCTCTCCTTGCTTCAAACTCTCTCCAAACTCTCTTGCTCTCTCTCCAAATTCTCTTGCTCTCTCTCAATGGGTTGAAGTGAATAATGGGAGGGGAGAGGGTTTATTTATTCCCCCCCCTCCCCCCCTCCCTCTCTCCCTTTTTCCTTCCCTTTCCCTCTCTCCTATGTCGTCAGCGCCTCTCTCTCGACCGCGTGGGCGTCACTTTCTATCGGTCGAGAGCGACTTTTCCAACTGAGGAGAGATCGGGAACGATCACTCCCCAACTGCTCCCCAATTGGAAAAGTCACTCCCAGAGCAACGACAGCGACGCTCCCTCCTTCGATCCCAAAAAAACAATGGAGCGATTTTTTTGGGTTGGAAGTTTTCTCCCGACCAGAGCACCATATGGGAGCGGGATCGGGGGGGAGCCGCTCCCCCGCAACCCTGAGTACACGTCCTACAACCACAAATAAGCAACCCAATTGCATATTCGAGGTGCGTGAAGGAAACTGTGTGTTTATACATGCCATTAAATCAATAGTTGCAGGTGAAGAGTTGCTCATTGATTACAATTTGAATCAAGTAGATACAAATATTTCTATGATGGGGGCGATATGTATTCAATTTTACCCAACTTGTAAGCATTGTCTATTATATCTTATGATTGTCATTTATACAATATATTGTTAGGCATCTTGTAAGTTGAGGAAACACTTTAATACGTCATGGTTATAATATTGTGGTAGATTGATCAAGGTCAAAGGGCACCATCCTCACAACAGGTAAACATCAATGTAGTTGTACGTAAAATAATATAACCACGAGATTTATTCTAAAGTAGCATTTTATCCACTATAGAGTAAGGCAAATTCATATTTTTAGGCATCCTATAACTAAGTGAAAGATTTAGTATGCATATGACCAACTGACCAACTTGAGCAAATCCATTCCTTCATCCTTTTCAAAGTATTGTTTCTATACAATAAGGAATATATATTGATCTTGACATAATGCCTCTTCCAAGAGCCTTCCATGATGATGAAGTTTTTATAAATTTAGAACCTTTTATATTGACCATGTATAACGTGAAGTTTCTATATAAATTTAGACATATGTGAGTAGTGGTTTTCTTATTAATATAATGATGATTAATTTTGGATGAATTGCAAATTACACTTATATTTGATAAAACAGGGTGATAAGGGGAAGGCACCAGCCTTAGAGCAGTCCACAAATGCTCCTGAGGAAGA
This sequence comes from Pinus taeda, assembly GCA_000404065.3. Classification (NCBI taxonomy): domain Eukaryota; kingdom Viridiplantae; phylum Streptophyta; class Pinopsida; order Pinales; family Pinaceae; genus Pinus; species Pinus taeda. The sequence goes on along the minus strand of APFE030104328.1, from coordinate 134,614 downwards.
GCTTACTGGAAAAGTAATTTTTATGTTCATTGATCTGATCCAAAACAATAAAGAAGCTTCAAATGAAAGCAAACAAGAAATTTGGTTCTCTAGTTCTAATTGAGCCTCAGACAGAAGAGGTAAGAGGCCAAATCAAAACCTTGATGCGCAAAATTCGTCAATATGGGGTGAGAAACTTATTTAATTATCCCATTTATTTGTTTATGATTTTAATTATCTCATCCTTTATAAAAAAAACTCTTTATTTTATAGAAGTTTTTGGAGGGGTATGATCCTCATACTGACTATGGGGGGCGGTGTTGGTAGTAGTGCTGATGATCCACCTGTGAGTGACACATACATCATTGAGACTAGTACACCCACTCAACCACACATGGAAGAATCTATACCTCTTGAACAACATACACCAAGATCTGCAGATGATGTTGTGGATGTAGAGCATAATATCATTCCATAATTTGAAGTGAGCTTTTTTTTATCTTCCCGTGTTAATAGCACGAAAACACTACCAATTACATTTTTGGTAGATGATGACAATGTCCCCATGAAAATAGAGAAACGTATAGGTATTTAAGAAGTTTTTTAAATATTAAGTACAATCTAATTGAAATTAACGTATAGTTTGTGATAATTTTAAACTAGTGATAATATCGTTTTGCAGGAAATGATGTATTTTATAGGTGTTTGTATGACCTAACCATGGAAATATTTGGGCCCACCATTCGCACAAACTAGAAATTCCGAAGTTCCAAGTTGAAAGATGAACTTATGACTAGGATGGTCCACCCACTCGGTGAGGGTACCTTCAAAAAAACATGAGTTACCTCCAAGGTAGGCTTACATTCAAAATATATGCGGGGCCAGTATAGGTCTCATTTGGAAAGAACAAGGTCGCATGAGCACCCTCCAACGATTCCATAGTTGGAGTGGAAAGCGCTCGTGGCAGATGCAAAAGAGAAGGCACTTCGAAAAGCAGGGAAGACACCACCCGAACAAAGAAGGTATGAGGCACTTCTAATAATATAATTATGATGCTTTATCATCATTACGACATATAATTAAGTTTTCAATATCTTAAATATAGGCTCCCAAATATTTTAAATATAGGATCTTATAATAGCTAAACATGGGCAGCATCATCTTGGCCTAGGTGGTTACTCAAAACTAGCCGCTAAAATTGTAAGTATATAAAAAAAAATGCATCCACATTATAAATTCTTAACAATTTTAATTTAATGTCACAAAAGAAGAAAAAATCATGTTCTCATGCAAAATTGGAGGGATCACAATTCAAAGAGGCTCCCAATAGATTGTACAAGTAATCAGGCAAATAAAAGCAACGAATAACATTTTTAAATGATTACTTGTACAATCTATTGGTTATTACTTTTGGCCATAAAGTAATGCACATGATTGTAAAAGGAAGGCAAGCAATGTAGATACAACACATGATCCTACTGATGATGGAGTGCCTTTTGAGACTTATGTTGAGCTCGGTACTAGAGTTATTTCATGTGCTATAAAAAAATCGTAGTATGGAATACAATTAAAAAGATTTAGATGCAAATGGTGTATAAATTATAACATTTCTTGTTTCTACACCAGAGCATGTACATGATGAGGCCAAAGAAGAGGAGGAACATATGGCCACATCCGAAAATATTTCACTTCCCTCCACTACCGAAGCAGGTAAAGAACACTTTACTACTCTTTTTAATAATAAAACTTTTCAAATACTAATAACCATCAATATGAATTGAACATTTATTTCTTATTACAGTTGATGCTCGGCCCCACTCGCAGCAACATAGTCGTAGGACTAGCTCAGCAGCAAAACATACACTAAAGCCCACAACAACTGAAGGAGCCAAGATCAAGACATCCTTGCTAACTACATATTTAAAAAGACAGAAATCTGATAAAAAATTACTGCACTTGTTTATTTAGAGCCCGATTTTTGGAGTACCACAATTTTTACTGAGAGGTTGAATGCCTCATGGCATATGCACTTGTAACTTTTGACTATCTAAATAAAAATTGCTTTTTCCGTTGGAAGAAATTAGAATGACCTTTTTCATATTATGTAAACATATTTTTTGTGATAAAAATTATTGAGATAAAATATATTGTGGATGTACGAATGAATGAATGATGACACCCTTTAAGGCATCATATATTTGTGATCTTTCTTCATCCAACTTTGGTTTCAGGGTAGGAAATGTTTATAGAGGCTCAACCAAAACCCATGTAAACTCAATAAGGGGAAAAATCTAGAAGATGCATTCTAATGTTTTGTCTCATATAAACGTTGCGGATTTTAAACATCTTGGTATATAAGTCATTTTCAAATATGTACAACTCTTATGACTACTAGGAAAATCAAGGAAGCTTTAATAGGTTATAACACTAGTTTCCATTAGCTTTATAATTAGAATTACCATGCATTGAACTTGTTTCTATCGCACCAACATTTGTGTTGTGTTATCTTCTGGTGCCATCGCATTCATATTTTTGGAATCGACGTTTCGAACCATCTTGATGATGAACCACAGAGGATGGTTTGAAACGTCGATTCCAAGAATATGAATGCGATGACTCTGGCAGATAACACCACACAAAATATAAATCGCAGAAGCCTCAAATCAATAAGTACCAACATTTGTTAAATCAACCACCCATTTCAGTCTTGGATATGAGATACTTATTGTTGATTTGGGATAGCATCGGATGTGCTCTAGCCATGAAAATTGGTGGAGAGGCTAAAGCACATGAGATCTACAAGACCAAGAAATGGTTTGGGCAGAGTCTAACAGATTTGGGAGATTTTAATATTTTTAATGGAGTTCCTAAGTCTAAACTTAGGAAAAATAAAATATTAATGGGTATTAATATAAAACTGGGTTAGAAGGTTCCAAAAGTCATGGATCAAGCCAAATCTAATCTTAGTCGTTGATTAGAGATTTAATTTGGGCGGTTGATGGACCAACGAGAAAAGTATAAGAAGAGACTTGAGGGTCAGTTGGAGAACACACTAGAGTGATCAGTCATTCTATTCTCTAGAGCGGTGTTTGCTAAAAGAGATAGAATCAGTGATCAGCATTGAGGGGCAGTGAATACATAGCAGAGAGGTATACTTGGTACCATAGAGACAGCGCAGAGTCCGGAGAGGTTGACGCAGAGGCAGCCAGGGGCTGCGCAGAGCAAGGAGAGGCCAGCGTGTGAGACACGGAGGATCTAGCGACTGACGCAGAAGCACTAGAAGTTGACGCAGAGGCTAGCAGAGTTGCCGCATGGCCAAGAGGCAGTGTTGGAAGGATTCTGTGGGATAGACTAGGTGCTAGTGAGTTGGGTCGGGTGACGCAGTCCCTATCAGAGTGACGCAAGGCAGTGGGAACTGCAATTGTTGCTAAGGGATTGTTCATCCAGTGATTAATCAGCCAGAATATCTGTCTCCGAGGAGAGGTACTACTGCCGAGGGCATTCTCTGTTGGGTGAGCCATTTCTGGCACCTTGGTTGTATTCTGAAAACTGCATAATAATAAAACCCTCTAACTAGCTGCACTGGTTTTCCCGCATTGGGTTTTTCTAGGGACATTAGTCCAAAAAATATCGGTGTCACTTGTGTGCTTGTTTTCTTTCGGTTGATGATCTGTAGATGTTGATATTTTACTTGTGTTTATTTTCAGTATTTACATGGTAAATAACTTGTTAAGTAATTAAAGAAGTAGGAAGAAATAAACTAGGTAGTACAAGAAGAATTTCTAACGGGTTAAACTTAGAAATTCCAACATGGTATCAGAGCGTGGTTGTAGATCACAGGATAATTGAAGGCATCAGCTAGCAGAGCAGTAGCAACAGATTCAGTTGTCCCAAGTGACAGAGTTGATCCGTGGAGAAGGCGATAGAGGAAGGAGTGACGCAGAGAGACTGCGTCATCATTCTGGGCCAAAGAGAGGCAGCGCAGAGGCCAAGGGAGGCATAATCAAGCTCACGCAAAGCCACGTAGAGGCCAAGAGGGCTGACGCAATTGGCTAGGGTGTTGGAATTTCTAAGTTTAACTCGTTAGAAATTCTTCCTGTACTATCTGATTTATTTCTTCCTACTTGTTCAATTACTTAAAAAGTTATTTACCATGTAAATACTGAAAATAAATACAAGTACACTATCAACACATACAGATCATCAACTAAAAGTAAACAAGCGCACAAGTGACACCGTTGTTTTTGGACTAATGTCCTCGAAAAAACCCAATGCGGGAAAACCGGTACAGCTATCCAGAGGGTTTTATTATTATGTAGTTTCAGAATACAACCTGGGTGCCAGAAATGGCTCACCCAACAGAGAATGCCCTCGGCAGTAGTACCTCTCAGTCGAAAACAGATATTCTGACGAAATCACTAGATGAACGATCCCACAGCAACAATGCATCTTTTTTTGCTTTGTGTCACTCTGATAGGAACTGTGTCACCCTATCCAGCTCTTCAGCTCTCAATCTGTCCCACGAAATTCTCCCAGAGTTGCCTCTAGGCCCTGTGTCAGCCTCTCTGGCCCTGCGTCAGCCTCTCTAAGCTCTGCGTCAGCTTCTGGAGCCTCCGCGTCAACCCCTACACCCTCTGTGTCTCATACGTTGGCCCTCTCTGGCTCTGCGCAGCTCCTGGTTGCCTCTGCATGGCCACTGGCTACCTCTGCGTAGCCTCTAGTTGGCACTACATTAATCCTCCTGGTACTAACTTTGCCTCTCTACTATGTATTCACTGCCCCTCAGCTGCAACTCAGATCACTCACTCGATTTGCTTAGCAAACCTTACCCCACAAAATCGAATTCTTGATCTCTCTTGGTGTGTTCTCCAACTGACCCTCAAGCCTCCTCTTATACTTTTCTCATTGGTCCATCAACGACCGAGATTAAATCTCTAATCTACGGCTAAGATTAGATTTGGCTTGATCCATGACTTTTGGGGCATTCTAACCCAAGTTTATATTAATACCCATTAATATTTTCTTTTTCCTAAGTTTAGACTTAGGAACTCCATTAAAAATATTAATTATTTTAATATCTCCCAAACCAGTTAGAATCTGCCCAAACCATTTCTAAGTCTTGGAGATCTCATGTGCTTTAGCCTCTCCACCAATTTTCATGGCTAGAGCACATCTGATGCTACCCCAAATCAACACTCCCTCTTAGCGAGGATTGTGCTCTAATAGTACTCCTCACTGAGCATTACTATGATTATCTAGCACCAGTACATGTGTTGATGCTAGGCCTCCCCACCTACATCCTCTACACTACTGCATCATGTACTACTGCCCATGGCTCTGCCACTGCTACATTTGTACGGAAGCTCCCTCTACATCTATGTTTCTGCCCATGGCCCTGCCACTGCCACTGTTGCATCTGCACTACATCCCCTTCTCCTAACACTGCATTGTGTTGCCCATAGTATTGCCACTACTAACAGCTACACTACAACCCAGTTACTGAGAAGGAAATAACTAATCCACACAACTCTAACATCCTTGTCAGGCTAGAGATTCTCCCAATGTTGAAGCTCCCTCTACCGCTAACAATTGCTCCCTCTACTGACCTCTGCACTACTGCAACTCCATGCATCTCGCACCGTTGCACACCTCTCCGTGTCATCTTGCACTGGTGCAATACTCCCATGCTTCTCGCACTATTGCATCCTGCTAGCCTATGTGTTGTCCCGGGACTCCTGCACTGTAGCACTCTCTACCACTTCATCTGCATTCGTCTCTACCGACATCTGTCAGTCCTGTTACTCCTCTTCGGGGCTACCGTAGCAGGGTATAATCCAAGAGCTTGCGTACCTCAAGGATCCTGCCCCTCATCACTTGTAGTCTGTCTGACTACAGCTCAATGTCTCCCCACTTCCTCTCAAGTGGCGCATGAGCACTCATGGCACAGTCGTCATCCTCCTCGACTTCTTTCTCTCCCTTTGTTGGCGCTACCTTTGAATCAGAAGTCTCTCCCTTACACTTCTTCCTCAGACACTGGTTCGCATAGTGACCCAGTTCCCCACAATGGAAGCACTTGACCTTAGAGAGGTCCTTGTTCTTTCTTTTCTCCTGCTTTCCTGCAAATGTGAGAGCCGCATCTTCTTCTTCTTCCTTGATTTTGACCCCTTTTCCGCTACTCCCCGCCTTGGTCACCCGTCTGATCTCTTCAGACTACAAAGTTGGAAGCTCTGTCTAGTCTATCCTGATCTCTCAACCCATTCACTGCCATCTTGTTGCTCTTCTTCCGACTCCTTTAAGTCTCTTTACTTCCCTCCTGGAAGTCCTCGATTCGACTCCCTCTGAGTCTCGATTTCCTTTCTGGAAATCCCTCCTCCTTGGTCTTGCCCTGTTAGGCACTGTTCTGACCACAGTACCCCACCAGCTTTGCTCCCCAAATTATCTGCAGCCTCCTATACCTCAACAGCTTGAAGGACTGAGCCTCTAAGCTCTTTGCAATCCTGGCACCGACAAAATCTGCACCTCCTAGCCATAGCGTTGATACTTCCTGACTAAGAAAGATGATCGGGCACTGCGTAGGTCAGGTCTGCTCCTCTCTGCCTCTATGTTAATCCTCCTCTTGGCTCGAACTGATGACGCAGGCCCTCTGCGTCACTCCTTCCTTGCTGCTATCTGCTAGGAACAGCTTCTATCACTCGGGACAATTGTTTCTACTGCCACTGCTCTCCTCGGCTGATGTCTTCAATTATCCTATGATCTGCAACCATGCTCTGATACCATGCTGGAATTTCTAAGTTTAACCGGTTAGAAATTCTTCTTGTACTATCTGATTTATATCTTCCTACTTGTTTAATTACTTAGCAAGTTATTTACCATGTAAATACTGAAGGTAAATACAAGTACAGTATCAACACATACAAATCATCAACTGAAAGTAAACAAGCACACAAGTGACACCGTTGTTCTTGGACTAATGTCCCTAGAAAAATCCAATGCGGGAAAACCGGTGCAGCTATTCAGAGGGTTTTATTATTATGCAATTTCATAATACAACCTAGGTGCCAGAAATGGCTCACCCAACAGAGAATGCCCTCGGCAGTAGTACCTCTCAGTTGGAGACAAATACTCCGACTAAATCACCAAATGAACGATCCCAAAGCAATAATGCAGCTTCTGCTGCTCTACGTCACCCTATCCAGCTCTCCCGCTCTCAGTCTATCCCACGAAATTCTCCCAGTGTTGCCTCTAGGCCCTGCGTTAGCGTCTCTAGCCTTGCATCAGCCTCTCTGAGCTCTACGTCAACTTCTGGAACCTCTGCGTCAAACCCTAGACCCTTTGCATCTTACACACTGGCCCTCTCTGGTTTTGCGCAGCTCCTGGTTGCCTCTGCGTGGCCACTGGCTGCCTCTACATAGCCTCTAGTTGGCTCTACGTCAACCTCTCCTGGCTCTCCGTTGATCCTCCTGGTACTAACTCTGCCTCTCTGCTATGTATTCACTGCCCCTTAGATGCAACTCAGATCACTCACTCGATTTCCTCAGCAAACCCTGCCCCAGAAAATCGAATTCTTGATCTCTCTTGGTGTGTTCTCCAACTGACCCTCAAGCCTCCTCTTATACTTTTCTTGTTGGTCCATCAACGACCAAGATTAAATCTCTAATCAACAGCTAAGATTAGATTTGGCTTGATCCATGACTGTTGGACCATTCTAACCCTGTTTTATAATACCCATCAATATTTTATTTTTCCTAAGTTTAGACTTAGGAACTCCATTAAATATCTCCCAAACCGGTTGGAATTTGCCCAAACAATTTCTGGGTCTTGGAGGTCCCATGTGCTTTAGCCTCTCCACCAATTTTCATGGCTAGAGCACACCCGATGCTACCCCAAATCAACATAGGGGAGCTGATTTGCCAGTGTCGAGATTGCGTAGAGCCAAGTGGCTAAATCCTTCAATTGTTGAGGTATAAGAGGCTACGGGTAATTTGCAGAGCGAAGCTGGTGGGTTATTGTGGTCAGAACAATACCTAACAGGGCAAGACCAAGGAGAAGGGATTTCCAGAAGGGAAATCGAGACTCAGAGGGAGTTGAACCGAGAACTTCCAAACAGGAAGTTGAGAGACTCAGCAAGAGTCGAAAGAAGAGGAGCATAATGGTCGTGAATGCACTGAGATATCAAGATAGGTTGGATGGAGCATCCAACTTCGTGGTCTGGAAGGCCAGGATCTTGTCCATTCTAAACAGATATCGCATCAAGGACTTCGCCTTGAAAATAATAGTGATCCCAATTGACCCAACTGAAAATGAGAAGTACGAGGAGGCAATGGCCAAGGCAAAGTGCATCATCCTGGATGGGGTCAAGGATCATGTGGTGCCGCATATTGTCGAAAGGGATACCGCAAATGAGATGTGGGAGGCCCTAAAGAAATACCAGCATACTTCCGTGCAGAGGAAGATGTTAATTGAAAATCAGTTGCGGTCATACCAGATGTAGAAGGGACAGCAGATAAATGTCTTCCTCAGTCGATTGAAGGAGATCTGTGACCAGCTAACTTCCATAGGGGCCACGCCGGATCAAGAATTGATGGTGAGGACCGCATTGAACATAGTCTCAGAGGATTGGGAGGTATTTTTCCAGATCATACTGGGCAGGTCGAGCCTTCCAAATTGGGAGGAACTATGGGCGGCTCTTCGTCAAGAAGAGATTAGACGGGTCACCAAGGCAGGGAGTAGTGTAAAAGGGGTCAGAATCAAGAGGGAGGAAGAAAAGGATGCGGCTCTAGCATCTACGGGAAAACAGGAGAAGAGAAAGAAATAGGACCTCTCAAAGGTTAAATGATTCCATTGTGGGGAACTGGGTCATTTTGCAAACCAGTGTCCTAGGAAGAAGAGTAAGGGACAGACTTTTGAAACCAAGGCAGCGCCAACAAGGGAGGAGAAAGAAGTCCAGGATGATGACTATTGTGCCATGAGTGCTCATGTGCCACTTGAGAAGAAGTGGGGAGACATCGAGCTGTAGTCAAGCAAACTACGGGCGATGAGGGGCAAGATCCTTGAGGTAATCAACCTCTTGGATTATACCTTGCTACGGGAGCCCTGAAGAGGAGTAGCGGAACTGAGGGACGTTGGTAGAGACGGATGCGGATGGAGCGGAAAAGTGCTACAATGCAGGAATCCTAGACAGCGCGAGGCTAGTAGGCTGCAATAGTGCGAGAGGCACGGGAGTGTTGCAACAGTGCAGGATGGCATAGAGAGGTGTGCAACGGTGCAAGATGCATGGAGTTGTTGCAGTAGCGCAAAGGTCAGTAGAGGGAGCACTTGTTAGCGACAGAGGGAGCTTCAGCATCAGGAGTGTCTCTAGCCTGACAGGGATGTCAGAGTTGGGTGGATCAGTTACTTACTTCTTAGTAACTGAACTATAGTGCAGCAGTTAGCAGTGGCAGTGCTATTGACAACACGATGCAACATGATGAGAGGGGATGCAGTGCAGATGCAGTGCTGGGAGAATGGACCAGCAGCAGCACGGATGCAGAGGGAGCTTCTGTACAGATGCAGCAGTGGCAATGGCAGGGCCATGGGCAGTAGTACAGGATGCAACAGGGCAGAGAATGTTGGGTGGGGAGGCCTAGCATCAGCGTAGGGACCCATCCTGGATAATTGGAGTGATGCTCAGTGTGGAGCAATTTTGCAGTAATCGTTATCGGGATATTATCGGCAAGGGGAAAAAATCAAAAAAAAAATCATAAAAATCGGGAAAAAATCAGTAAAAATCGGGAATAAATCGTAAAATACAAAAATATTCTTTTTTTTTCAATTTTTTTAATACCTAAAGCATCTACAACATAAAATAAATACATTGACACATCAATATGATAAAAGAACTAATATATAAGATGTGTAATATCATTTCTAGTGCTACATCACACATAACAGTGAATCATGTCCTGAAAAGTAAGTCCTGACTCCTGAGTCCCAACTCAGCCTCAAAATATCAACAAAAAATATAATATTGTATCTCATATCATGAGTCATAATGTCATATACAATGAAATGAACCAAATAACTAAAGTCTAATACTATTGATTTCCTCTGCCCCTCTAGATATAGATGCTGGTGGAGTTGGCAGTGGACTCTGCTACGCTCTAGAAGCTGAAGAACTAGGAGCTACAGGAGGTAAACCACGTCCTCTACTAGTGGCGGGGGTAGCCTGGTTAGGTTGTGTCACCTCCTCCTAGAGCACAGTCCTCACTAAGAGGGAGCGTTGATTTGGGGTAGCATCGTATGTGCTCTAGCCATGAAAATTGGTGGAGAGGCTAAAGCACATGAGATCTCAAAGACCCAGAAATGGTTTGGGCAAATTCTAACTAGTTTGGGAGATATTAAAATAATTAATATTTTTAATGGAGTTCCTCAGTCTAAACTTTGGAAAAATAAAATATTAATGGGTATTAATATAAAACTGGGTTAGAAGGTTCCAAAAATCATGGATCAAGCCAAATCTAATCTTAGCCATTGATTGGAGATTTAATCTCGGTCGTTGATGGACCAATGAGAAAAGTATAAGAAAAGGCTTGAGGGTCAGTTGGAGAACACACCAGAGTGATCAGTCATTCTATTCTCTATAGCGTGATTTGCTAAGAGAGATAAAAAATCAATGATTAGCAACAAGGAGCAGTGAATACATAGCAAAGAGGCAAAGTTGGTACCATAGAGACAGTGTAGAGTCTGGAGTGGTTGACGCAGAGGCAGCTGGGTGCTATGCAGAGGCAGCCAGGTGTTGCGCAGAGCCAACAGAGGCCAACGTGCGAAACGCAAAGGGTCTAGGGGCTGACGTAGAAATTCCAGAAGTTGACACGGAGGCTAGCAGAGCAGATGCAGTGCTAAGAGGCAGCGTTGGAAGGATTTTGTGGGACAGATTGGGCACTGGTGAGCCAGGGAAGGTGACGCAGTCCCTATCAGAGTGACACATAGTAGTGGGCACTGCAATTGCTGCTGTGGGATTGTTCATCCAGTGATTAATCAACCGAAATATCTGTCTCAGAGGAGAGGTACCACTGCCGAGGGCATTCTCTGTTGGGTAAGTGTTAAAATCGGCAACTAGGGCCAAACTCCATGTGGGCCAACTTATTTATGGAAGTTGATATTTTTATTGGATCCCTCTCGTCAAGAGGTGTAGGATTGATCTAAAGATCATCCGATTCCGATAAGTATTCATGGAGATATGAATTTATTTTGACTATGGAATTATTATCAAGCGGACCAGCAACTTGAGTAGGCTCAGAAGCCCAATAGACATGCCTACTCATCATCTACGTTTTAGTATAAATAGAAGAGGATTTGAAGTCATGGAAGACACACTCTTCATGTGATCTCCTCTCCACGTCTTGGGATTTTGGAGGAGAGATACTAAAGAGTATGATGCCCTAGCTGCAGTATGATGCCCTAATATGTTGGCAATGGAGCAACTATACGCACAACAATGGAAACAGTTATGTGATGCCCTAATCTGTTGGCAATGGAAACTATATACACAGCACTCTATACGCTGTCATGATATACGTATGGAGACAATATATGCACAGTCTATATGCTGCCTGTAGAAGCCAAAACGCAGTGCTCTAACGCTGTTCTTGAAGACATTTTATACGCAGGCATAGACAGTAGCCACAGTAGAAGGGAGCCACGGTAGATGGAAGCCGCAGTGATAAAGTTAAAGGCCGCAGTCAAGCACGTAAGGCCGTAGTCAAACATGGAAGGTCGCAGTCACACGTAAGGCCGCAGTCAAGCATGGAAGGCTGCAATCGAGCACGTAAGAGCCACAGTCAAGTATGGTAGTCGCAAATCCATATAGGCATAGAATAACCAATGGCACACTTGTAAGGATCTCGATTGAATGAAGAGTAGTCTATATAATTCTGGAAGACCATACGCAGTCATGGAGACTTCTCATACGCTAGTCTAGAAGACTCTTATACGCAGGTCTATACGCAGTCATGGTGACTTCTCAACATTGTTCATGGAAACCTTATACGTTGTTACACCTTACCATTGATTAAGCAGATCCAAGTGGTATTCCTGTAGTAGTCTCAGCATAATGGTCAGTAGTGGTTAGGGTTTGAATCAGAAGGGCTACGTTCTCTGCAAAACTATTATAGTATGATTTCATAATATATCTCGGCATTCTCCCAGTCAGATCTATAAGGGTATGACTTATACTTAGTGATCAATAAATATATATGTATATGAGGATGATCAGTAATGGGACTATGAAGGACAGCATGATCATGATGATGTAAATGGCAGCATGATCGGCAATGAGATTACATGTTGATGTATGAGGCAACATGCTGATGTATGAGGCAGCATGATGATGGATGAGATAGCATGATGTTGTATGATGCAGCATAATGGGCATGAGCAGCATGATGATGAATAGGGCTGCATAATAATGGAAGATGCAGAATAATGGGCAGCATGATGATGAAAGCAGATGAGATGGTGCTCCACGGTAAGGTGTAGCAAATGTACGAAATGGATAGGTGAAGACGTCACCTTGAAGAATCAGTTGAAGCAGAATGTCTTCAACTGATCTCATGTATCATCGTTATAGGAGATGATCTATGCTCCGATCTAGATAAGTCAAAGGGTTGACTTCTGTTGTAAATGTACTATTTCTCTCACTTTCTCTGCTAAACTTTGAAGAACATAAAAGAAGAATTGATCAAGGGTTTCCCCACATTGTGCAGTTTGTCCCTGGCTAGCGACACATCTTGTGTCCTCTTGTCTTAGCTTGTCTTCTGCGATTTATGTTCATGATCTATCTGCAGTTTACTTTAATGCTGATGTGATTGGTAACTGTAAAAATTTAAATAAATTGCTCTAGCATAGAACATACCTAAACTTAACATGGTATCAGAGCTTAGGTGAAGACAATGCCGAAGCAAGAGTGAAAGGGTATCACCAAAGAGAGTTGGGACAAGATATAAGGATCAATAGGGTTCCTCATCCCTCTTCAAATTCACCCTGGGTGAAGTCGAAGCAGAGAATATTATCAAAATGGCGCAACGGAAGGTTCTAATAGACTACCTAAAGATCACTTCATTAGTTAGTTCGGATCCAAGGGTGGAAGGAAAGACAGATGCCTTAGTTACAATAAGTTCGGCCATTATGCGAAGGAGTGTCTGAATGGCAGAGACACTTCTCTTGATGAAGATAAACAAATCATTCCAGGGTCAAGGGAATGACAAGTGATACAGTTCATCAAGGAGAAATGGTCGACTCTTCAAAGAAAGCAAGGAACCCCAGGCACTTCATCGGATAGATAATTGTGGGATTATACTTGGAGCCGATACCACCTATCTCGAAAAGGGTGCAGGGAATGTTACCCCTCAATTGAACGAGGGTAACTCGATTCATTTACAGAATCTCTTTTATGTACCTAATCGCAAGAACCTAGTGTCCATGTCAGCAATGGAAGTCAAAGGTTACAGGGTGGCACTCATCGATGGAGAGTTACATGCTTGAAAAAAGATTTTTCAAAGATGTTTTTGAGTTCAGGGTTGTATCAAGTTGCAGGAAGTCCACTAGGAACCATGTCCATTGACACAGCACCGGAGGTCTGTGAGTCAGATGGTGACAGGGATGCCTGAATTCAAAAGGAGCATGAAGGTACATGTCTGAGATGTACCAAAGGAAAATCTTATAAGGGGACCATTCCCCTCATGCCACAGGTCCACAGGTTTGGAACAATCCGAGGAGTTTGAGATTCATGATCAAGAATCTCATGTATGTAGGTGGTAGAAAGCCCTCTATGGCTTGAAGCAAATCACCCCGGGCATAGTATCAAAGGATCAAATGTTGTCTGATCAAGCTAAGATTCACTAGGAGTGAAATCGATCCAAACCATTACTCGAAGGTTGTGGATAATAAACCTCTCATACCAGCACCTATGTCTGACAGGTGCAGACCCTCTCATTTGTAGGAGACAGAGGGAGTTGGATTCTGAATGTGGAAAGATAAACTGCAAGCCTGTGACTACCTCGAGGATCTTAACTTTCAAGAAGTTATATGGTACTGATGTCGGACCAGATTTGGCAAATGCCTCTGAGTTTCATAAACTCATTCGCGTTGATGTTCTTGGAGAACCTCCGTCCAGACATATGTGTTGCAGTTAGCATGGTGAGCTCATATTTGGTTGAGCTTCACTGGATTGGTGCCTAAAATCTTCTGAGATATCTTCAGGGCACAATCTCTCATGGATTTAGATACACTGCCTGGAATATTTCAAATGTTGAGTAGGCAGGCAGTGTGAAGGATCACTAGAGCACTTCTCAGTGTTGGTTCTCCTTGGGATCTGCTTCGATATCCTGGCTGCGCAGGAAGCAGAAGTCGATGGCTTTGAGTACCACCGAGGCAGAGTATATTGCTGCTAGCATGGCTACCTGAGAGGCAGTCTGGTTACGAAAGCTCTTCAGTGAGTTGTTTGGATACCACTATGTAGCAAGATGATTAGTTCTCCTGTGAGGTGTGGATGATGTGTTCTCCATGACAATTCTGTAGCAGGATGATTAGCTCTCCTGTGAGACCTGGATGATGTGTTCTCCATGGCGATTGTGTAGCAGGATGATAAGTTCTCCTGTGAGGACAGGATTGATTAGTTCTCCTGTCAAGGCATCCTACCCATGCAATCTAAGACTCATGGGAAGTACCTCTCATCTGATCAATGAACAGGGAAATGAGGATAGGGACCATAGTAGTACAGATGGACGCATCGCTGTATCTATCGTACTCCCTATGCTAGGATGACCTTCATTGATCTGGGATCAATGATACTAGTCTGGGACCAGTGAGAGTTGTACTTACTATGATGCGGACTTCGAGTTGGTTGAGACTGGTCTAGGACTAGTGGTACATACTCTGAGAATGACTTCGAGTCAGTGGAGGACTGGTCTGGGACGAGTTGTAGGAGTTGTACCTACTATGACGCTGACTTCGGGTCAGTTGAGACTGGTGTGGAACCAGTGGTACATACTCTGGGACTGACTTCGCGTTAGTGTAGGACTGGTCTGGGACCAGTGAGAGTGGTACATACTATGACGCTGACTTCGGGTGAGTTGAGACTGGTCTGGGACCAGTGGTACACACTCTGAGACTGAGGATACTGGTCTAGGACCAGTGGTAGGGGTGGTACCCTCTATGACGCTGACTTCGGGTCAATTGAGACTGGTTTGGGACCAGTGGTACCCACTCCGAGACTGATGATACTGGTCTGGGACCAGTGGTAGGAGTGGTACCCCCTGTGACGCTGACTTTGGGTCAGTTGAGACTGGTCTAGGACCAATGGTATGCACTCTGAGACTGACTTCAGGTCAGTGGAGAATGGTATGAAACATTCTCGATCAATTCTTCTTCTTCATGGTTCAACAAAGCTAAGTTGAGTAGAGCTTAACAGAGCAAAGCTAAGCAGAGCAGTAGGGCACTGATGGCAGAGACAGTACAATCGGACATATGGATCAGCGGATGGAGTTCTCCCTAGTTGAGAGGGAGTGTTAAAATTGGCAACTAGGGCCAAACTCCATGTGGATCAGCTTATTTATGGCAGTTGATATTTTTATTGGAACCCTCTCATTGAGAGGTGTAGGATTGATCTAAAGATCTTCCGATTCTGATAAGTATTTATGGAGATATGAATTTATTTTGATTATGGAATTATTATCAAGCCGACCAGCAACTTGAGTAGGCTCAGAAGCCCAATAGACATGCCTATTCATCATCTACGTTTTAGTATAAATAGAAAAGGATTTGAAGTCATGGAAGACAAACTCTTCATGTGACCTCCTCTCCACGTCTTGGGTTTTTGGAGAAGGAGGATACTAAAGAGTATGATGCCCTAGCTGCAATATGATGCCCTAATTCGTTGGCAATGGAGCAACTATACGCATAGCAATGGAAACAGTTATGTGATGCCCTAATTCGTTGGCTATGGAAACTATATACACAGCACTCTATACGCTGTCATGATATACACATGGAGACTATATACGCACAGTCTATACGCTCCCTGTAGCAGCCAAAACGCAATCCTCTAACATTGTTCTTGAAGACATTTTATACGCAGGCATAGATGGTAGCCACAGTAGAAGGGAGCCACGGTAGATGGAAGCCGCAGTGATAAAGTTAAAGGCCACAGTCAAGCATGTAAAGCCGCAGTCAAGCATGGAAGGCCGCAGTCACACGAAAGGCACAGTGAAGCACGTAAGAGCCGCAGTCAAGTATGGTAGTCGCAGATCCGTATAGGCATAGAATAACCAATGGCACACTTGTAAGGATCTCGGTTCAATGAAGAGTAGTCTATATAATTTTGGAAGACCATACGCAGTCATGGAGACTTCTCATATGCTAGTCTGGAAGACTCTTATACGCAGCTCTATACACAGTCATGGAGACTTCTCAACGTTGTTCATGGAAACCTTATACGTTCTCACACCTTACCATTGATGAAGTAGATCCAGGTGGTATTCCTATAGCAGTCTCAGCATAATGGTCAGCAGTGGTTAGGGTTTGAATCAGAAGGGCTACGTTCTCTGCATAACTATTATAGTAAGATTTCATAATATATCTCGGCATTCTCCCAGTCAGATCTGTAAGGGTATGACTTATACTTGGTGATCAATAAACATATATGTATATGAGTATGATCAGTGATGGGACTATGAAGGACAGCATGATCATGATGATGTAAAGGGTAGCATGATCGGCACTGAGATTGCATGCTGATGCATGAGGCAGCATGTTGATGTATGAGGCAACATGCTGATGTATGAGGCAGCATGATGATGGATGAGACAACATGATGTTGCACGATGCAGCATAATGGGCATGAGCAGCATGATGATGAATAGGGTTGCATAATAATGGAAGATGCAGAATAATGGGCAGCATGATGATGAAAGCAGATGAGATGGTGCTCCACGGTAAGGTGTAGCAAATGGACGAAATGGATAGGCGAAACCGTCACCTTGGAGAATCAGTTGAAGCAAAATGTCTTCAACTAATCTCATGTATCATCGTTATAGGAGATGATCTATGCTCTGATCTAGATAAGTCAAAGGGTTGACTTATGTTGTAAATGTACTATCTCTCTCACTTTCTCTGCTGAACTTTGAAGAACATAGAAGAAGAATTGATCAAGGGTTTCCCCACATTGTGGGGTTTGTCCCTGGCTAGCGCCACATCTTGTCTCCTCTTGTCTTGGCTTGTCTTCTACGATTTATGTTCATGTTCTATCTGCAATTTGCTTTAATGTTGATGTGATTGCTAACTATGAAAATTTAAATAAATTGCTCTAGCATAGAACATACCTAAACTTAACAGTGAGCCATTTCTGGAATCCTGGTTGTATTCTGAAAACTGCATAATAATAAAACCCTCTAAATAGTTGCACCGGTTTTCCTGCATTGGGTTTTTCGGGGACATTGGTCCAAAAAATATCAGTGTCACTTGTGTGCTTGTTTTCTTTCAGTTGATGATCTGTAGATGTCAATATTGTACTTGTGTTTATTTTCAGTATTTACATGGTAAATAACTTGTTAAGTAATTAAACAAGTAAAAAGAAATAAACCAAATAGTACAGGAAGAATTTCTAATGTGTTGAACTTAGAAATTTCAACACTTACAAACATTTCCCTAGTGAAGGATTTGAGTAACTCCAACTCTGAGTTTGTGGACTAATGGATTATTATAGTGCAATATACATGACCTTTAGTATTTTCCATCCACAATATTGTGTTATAATACTTCTAACATTCTTGTTAATAAAAGAATTGATGCCTTCCTTTCCTTGAATAATACCCATCTTCTCTTCTCCCTGAACTACTCCCTTAGTTGTGATTCCTCAATCAACCTTCCAAATGAATAGTTAAGGGTATCCTCTAAGTTTCAGTGAGTAAATTGTTCATCTTCATGTGCCCCTTTCAATTACATAATGGTTTCAACTCATGTGATAATTAACTCAACTATCCATTTGAAAAGATCATGATCCACGAAAGACAGGCTTCTCATTGAAATATGCCATTGACTCGCTTAGTACTACTAACTAGGCCTCCTAATATACAACTAATCCAAGTCAATTTTCCAACATAAACAAGCAAATGATCTTGCAAAGAATCAATAAGGATTTTCTTAGCTTTGATCTCACCTTTCTTATACTTGGACTTTGTAGTAGCAGCAACATTCTCCGGAGGCTCAGGGACTTTTCCTTCTACATATTACAAGACATCATTGTCATCCAATATCACTTCCACCCTGATCTTCCATGCAGCAAAGTTTGATGAATCACTCAGCTTCTCATTATCCTTGAAGAAAGAGGTAGTCATCTTGACCAAGTCAAATAGGCTCCTTTAGCTACTTCCAAAGATGATTATTCTTGTCTCGCCTCCTTGGACTTGTCTTCACCTCGACTTTGATCCCATGTTAATTTTCCATTGTTCTGTGTTTGTTACAATCACTTTAGCCCAATCTTATATTCTATTAGAAATTAGTTTTAATCTTCCAATAATAAATAGAAATTCTAGATAGAACACTGAATGCAATGACAATAAAACACAATCAAGAGGAATAACAAGAGACACCCAATTTGGTCAAAGACTAGGGAAAAACCCCACAAGAGGGAAAACCCTTTCAAATTATTCTTCTTATTAGATTGTCATAAAATGTTCAGTAGAGAGAGATTACAATGCTCCAATTCCAACATCTTTTCATTTACAACAAAACAATATCCAAACTCAAAAAGATGGGCCCAAAAGTCAAATATGGTCAAACTGTAAAATCTGCAATTCTAGTCAAAGTTGCCCTTACCAGTCACAAGTCAATGGTCAAACAATCTACAAAAGAGCTCAATCAAAGGTCAAAATATTCGGCCATCCAAGCAAATCAAACCTCAGGCAAAACAGTCATCACTGAATTTTGGTCCCGAGAGCCATGTCCAATGTCTCAAAAATCATGGAATGTTGTGAACTATGAGACAGTGCTTTGGAGAAATTGAATTATACTATACCATAGCTAAAAATATGCATACAAACTCTATGACAAATGACCATGTGGAAAAGGCATAGGTGCGCTCATGACATGAGCTAGATTAGCCCTACATAGGGCAATCACCCCTACAAAACCCATGACTCCTCTAAAACATGTGTCCCAGTAGATGCATCACAAGGCTTCCAATTCTATCCAGAACGAAAGGCCATAAGAGTGGACGCTAAAGGGATCGAGCATGGCCGACTATCATAGGCCTGGGATACAATATACAAATCATCACATGATCTACAGCGCTTTGGGACTTGCAGGTCATTGCACTTACAACAGTGTTTTCCATGAAAAACACAACATACCTCCAAGGAGGTAACACTACTCATTCATGATCTGAAAATGGGGCACTTAGGCTTCTTGTCTAACTTACAAGAACCTCTCCCACTTCCAAAGCTTAAATATTCCCAAGTCCTTATGATTAACCAATGTGGAATTAAATATGTGCTTGAACATAAGGTGTATGCTGGTGTTTGTTATTAAAACTGTTTATGTGTTGTAATTTAATGTGCTCAAACTGATATATAAATACATATAACAGTAAATAAAGCAGCAGATACAATGCAGCAGCAAGCAATCACACATAACAGCAATATTAATTAGGAGTTCACCCCAAACTCTTTGGCTACGTATCCGTGAGCTCTAGTCAACTCAACTAGGCTCTCTGGTTATGGCAAAGTCCTTTTTACAAGCTCTTGGCTCAACTCCACTGCTTTACACAGAAGCAATGGGTTTAGACACCATTTTATCCCTGGCTCTTGAAGCTCTCAGCTTTCTGGCTCTCGGCTCTCGCTCTCGCTCTCAGCTATGGTTCTGGCTCTCAGCTCTGGGCTCTGGCTCTTGGCTCTGGCTCAAGCTTCTTCGGCTCTCTGTCAGTTTACAGCCCTCTGGCTTTCCACTTGAACTCCAAGTGACTCCCTTGGCTACTCTGTGATTTAGCTTTTGCTTTCTGCGCTGCCTGTTTTCGCTCCCTCTACTCAATTGAGCTCTCTCTGCTCGCTTTCGCCTTAGCTTCCTTCTTTGGCTTTGCTTGCCTTCCTCCTATGCTCTCAATCGTGCTCTCTAGCTCTTTGGAGGCATCTTCCCGGCTTTTTGGCTTCCCTAGCCGTTTCTCTGCGATTCATTGTCCCTCTGCGGCTCTGTCACTTCACAATGCATCATTGCCTGTAAAAACGCCTGCTGCAGCATGACATGATGATCAAGGGTTGTTACAGAAGAAATCGGGGTCATTTCATAAGCAAAAAGCCGAAAATGGAGAAAATCCCATACACAGAGATTTTTCTAAAAATACACTATCGAGCGTGTATTTCGGACGTGAAAGTCCATCAAATTGCCCCTAAAAACCTTATCAGGTCCGGCCTCTTATCACTTATCGCATCGCATATGTGTTTTGGGTAAAATCCCAAATACACGGGAAATACATGAAAATCTGAATTCCCGGACTTGAAATTTTATACAATCGGGCTTTGAAAACTTATCGTGTCCAGCCTTTTTATCGGCATCGCTCATCACATCTACCCTATGTATCGGGGACGGTTGATCTCCCGATCTCCCGATTTCGGCGATCGCAATGTCGCTCGACCCGGGGTCCCGCCTTAAGTCCCATGCCATCGCCGACGCCGATTTGCTGATTTTGGCGATCACAATGTCGCTCAGCCCAGGGTCCCTCCTTAAGTCCCATGCCATCGCTGATGCCGATCTGCCGATGTCGGTGATCGGCATATCGCATCGGCCCGGAAGGTCCTTACCTTATGTTATATGCGCAACCTGCCTCCAACCCAATATGTCAGGGATCGGCAATCGGGGTTGGCTTCGCTCTCTGCTTAAGTCCGCCTTTGGCCCTCCTTCGATGTGATTTTCCTTTATAAGGGTTCTTTTCCCATTTTAGAGAATTTTTCCTCTTTTTCTAAAGAATAAAGGGCATCTTCTTTCTGCGATAACTTCTGTATCCTAAGTCCATTTTTCCCATTCAAGTTGTAGCAGATTTAGAAGGAAAGGATCTCTCCAATGGGGTTATTTCCAGGAACTTCCTTGGACTTTAATTTTCCTCAGTGAGGAACAGTTAGATTTAGGAGTCTATCCAAAATCCATTTTGGATCATGCCTTCCCACTAAAAGAACTTTTGGTCTCCAAAAGACTGAAAAACTGATCTGAACAATAAATGAGAGTAACAGCGTCGTCTTCTTCAGCTTCCACACACTTGCCTTGTATAGTGCCTCTGAACCAAAGTCTCTGACCACTTTCCTTTCTGGATGTGCTGGTTCTGCTGCGAAGAACTATCTTCCTTCTTGCCTTCATGCAGAACTTCTGTTGAAATGGTCATAGAAGGTAGTTTGAACTTTTCTGCCTTGATCATTGATCCAAGGTGGCTCAAACAAATGTGAAGTCATCTGCGCCACAAAACTTTCATTTGTACCTGTTTGAAAAGCTGTCAACAACAACAAAAAGACAGACAACAACTGGATGGCCTAAACTCCTGCTTCAACAAAAGAAACAGATTTCACAGCTTGTGAACACCTCCATGTCTTACATCTGCATACAAATGATGGACTAGATAACAAGCCCACAAAACATGCCTTTAAACAAATGACCCTTCAAGTCAAGCATGTGGAAAAAGACCATTAGGACTCTTTTTCAAAAGATGAAACACTTCATCATTATCTCCATTTGGAGACCAAGTTAACTTCTCCCAAGTCAATATGGCATCACATGCATGTCAAAGCAATCAACCCTGCAAGTTAATTACACATACATGTTGAAACATAAGGAACTCATCAATATCCCAATGTTCATGCATCTCATGCTCATGCATGCATTTCATCCTTCAACTTTGACTTGAGCACAATGTACTTTCGAAGTTGAAATGAAATATAATGTTGCAGCAAGAAATGCAAACAGATGCATCAATAGACATGCAATCTTAATTGGATAAGAACTCTAACAGTTTCTTACCAATCCCTTTCAAAGGTACTACCTTTGTCTGCACATCAGCATCATCATGTGAATCATCCTGAGACACATCATCCTTGGAATCTTCCTTTCCATTTTTGCCATCTTCTCTTTCCACTTTCTTTAACTTTTGTGGAAGCATTGTTGGATTCAAAGTCCAACATTTTGTAGCAAGATGTCCTTGCTTATGGCAGTAAGTGCATTGCATGTGCATCCTCTTGACAACATGATTTTCCTTTCCTTCAAAAGTTTCCTGTATGTGGCCATTCTCTTCCAACATCTAGAAACATTATGGTTATCCAAACCACAAAAGGAACAAGCAATACTTTTCCCATAACTATGTGGAAATTTATCATGCTTTGCACAATCAAAAGGAAAATGATTAGAACTAGATTTATACCTGTCTCTTTCACCTTTATTGCCTTCATGAGGAGGTGAATTGAATGAAGAAGTGGCTCCCTTTGGAACACCATCAATCTCTTCAAGGCTGTCAGAGTCTCCCCAACTCTCTGATTCATGTGTGTGCCTCTGAACAACTGCATCCTGCAAATTATGTTTCAAGCTATTGCATTCTTCCTTAATACAATCTTCACACTTTGCAGTGCAACACCTTCTTGGAGTTGTTTCAATGGCCTTCATGGCAGCTTTGGAACACTTTCCATAAGACTATCCATAGCCAAGACCCAAATACTTAGGCTTTTCCTCAACCATTATTGGTTCAACAATACCTTGTGCATGCTTTCCCAGCCCTTTCCTTCATAGCCCATCTTGGACATTAGCTTGGAACCTATGGCTTTGGTATGTCTTTCAAAAGAACCAATATAAGCATTCTTAGAAGAATTTGAAGACAAACTGGAATGGTTTACCTCTTCTTCAAGCTGATACTTGATTAAGGCTTCTTGGGCAACGAAGAGTTGTGTTTCCAACTCATACATCCTTCTCAAGTTCATATTTGCAATATGAAGTTGCCTCTCCATTTCCTACAATTTGTCAGAAAGCATCTGCTTCTCTTCCTTCATGGAATTCAACTGCTCTCTAAGTATGCTGCTCTTTCTTCCATCTTCATACATTTCTCTCACCATATCCATCATGGTGGACAAGTCTTGCTTCATGTCTTCATCAAAGAGTCTTGTGATGAAAAAAGAAGAATTTGAGGACTCACATGTAGAATTAGTCATTATACCAATGAACAAAAGAACTTCAAACAAGATTAATAAAGAGCTTATTCAAGCAACCTTTTGCCATAAACCTCTTGTGCTTCAAGGACTACCTCGAGGACCTTTGGGATAGAAAATTGCCTTCAGCCCTTCTTCCTTCTTGTCCTCCCTAGACTGCAAACTCAACCAATAGTCAATCTGCAAAACAAGCATACAATCAACCCTGACTATTTAAACACCTTTCAGACAAGCAATCTTTGCTCTGTCAATCAAGCATTCTAATGTAACCTTCTTGAAGGTGTGGTTAATCAATCAATGGCTCTGATACCACCTGATCTGAAAATGGGGCACTTAGGCTTCTTGTCTAACTTACAAGAACCTCTCCCACTTCCAAAGCTTAAATATTCCCAAGTCCTTATAATTAACCAATGTGGAATTAAATGTGCTTGAAAATAAGGTGTATGCTGGTGTTTGTTACTAAAATTGTTTGTGTTGTAATTTAATGTGCTCAAATTGATATATAAATACATATAACAGTAAATAAAGCAGCAGATACAATGCAGCAGCAAGCAATCACACATAACAGCAATATTAATTAGGAGTCCACCCAAAACTCTTGGGTTATGTCTCCATGAGCTCTAGTCAACTCAACTAGGCTCTCTGGGATTATGGCAAAGTCTTTTTTACAAGCTCTTGGCTAACCTCCATTGTTTTACACAGAAACAATGGGTTTAAACACCATTTTATCACTAGCTCTTGAAGCTCTCAACTCTCGCTCTGGCTCTCAACTATGGCTCTGGCTCTTAGCTCTAGCTCTGGCTCTTATCTCTGGCTTCTTCGACTCTCTTTCAATTTACAACCCTCTGGCTTTCCACTTGAACTCCAAGTGACTCTCTCGGCTGCTTTGCGCTTTAGCTTTTGCTTTCTGCGCTGCCTGTTTTCGCTCCCTCTGCTCAATTGAACTCTATCTGCTCTCTTTCGCCTTAGCTTCCTACTTTGGCTTTGCTTGCCTTCCTCCTGTGCTCTCAATCGTGCTCTCTGGCTCTTTGGAGGCATCTTCCCAGCTTTTTGGCTTCCCTGGTCGTTTCTCTGCGATTCATTGTCCCTCTACGGCTCTGTCGCTTCACAATGCATCATTGCCTGTAAAAATGCCTGCTGCAGCGTGGCATGATGATCAGGGGCCATTACAAAAGGAATCGGGGCAGTTTCATATGCAAAAAGCTGAAAATGGAGAAAATCCCATACACAGAGATTTTTTCGAAAATACACTATCAAGCGTGTATTTCAGACGTGAAAGTCCATCAAATCGCCCCGAACAACCTTATCGGGTCCGGCCTTTTATCGCTTATCACATCACATATGTGTTTTGGGTAAAATCCCAAATACATGGGAAATACGTGAAAACTGAATTCTCAGACCTAAAATTTTATACAATCGGGCTTTGAAAACTTATCGGGTTCGACCTTTTTATCGGCATCGCTCATCGCATCAGCCCTGTGTATCGGGGACAGCCGATCTCCTAATCCGCAGATTTGGGCGATCACAATGTCGCTCGACCCGGGGTCCCACCTTAAGTCCCATGCCATTGCCGACGCCAATTTGCCAATTTCGGCGATCGCAATGTCGCTCGGCCCAGGGTCCCGCTTTAAGTCCTATGCCATCGCCGATGTCGATCCGCCGATATCGGCGATCAACATATCGCATCGGCCCGGGGGGTCCTTACCTTATGTTATATGCGCAGGTCTACCTCCGACCCAATATGTCGGGGATCGGCAATCGGGGGTGGCTTCGCTCTCCGCTTAAGTCCGCCTTTGGCTCTCCTCTGATGCGATTTCCCTTTATAAGGGTTCTTTGCCCATTTTAGAGGATCTTTTCTCTTTTTCTAAAGAACATAGGGCATCTTCTTTCTGCAATAACTTCTGCATCCTAAGTCCATTTTTGCCCATTCAAGTTGCAGCAGATTCAGAAGGAAAGGATCTCTGCAATGGGGCTATTTCTAGGAACTTCCTTGGACTTTCATTTTCCTCAGTGAGGAACACTTAGACTTGAGAGTCTATCCAAAATCCATTTTGGATCAATTCATCTATTTGCAGTATATAGATATATGAGCTTCCTTCCTCTTCATACAGCGATAGATGCATAAGCCATTTCCTGATCATTTTTAAAGTATCATTTACAAAACCTGGGATGTCTCAACAACCCCTATACCCTGTTTCCCTGTTCGAGGTGGCATAAACCTTGACCTAACATGGATTTACCCACTTTCTAATTGGTTTATTCTAGCAAGATCATTTCACTGCTATGTTGGGAGGAGAATCTGCTAAAACAAATGCGGCAATATCTTTTTTTACATATACTTCCTCTTATCATCAAACTGACTCAATTGTTGGAAATACTGAGTGGGGGGTGAATCAGTGTTTCTTTTCAATTGTTATTTTTACCAGTTAGATTCTTCACAGTTTAATCAGAGAAATGTACAATAATGATTTTATTAAATATAGAAAAGATTGAGTACAATAAATGATGCCTATTTGCCAAGCACCAACTTGAACTTTAGCGAGGCTGCAACCTCTAGGGATTTGACCCTATTCTTTTCAAGGATCCAACCTTGGGTTTAGAGGCACCAACCCCTAGGACACCAATCCTTTTGTCTTCTTTTAATAGAGAATGTGTGATGTACTTACATGAATATCCTTGACGAACTTCTTCACTATTCCATAAATACTTGAGATTGACTTTTACTCTTCACTGTACCTTGTCCACCATTAGACTTGCTGCTGCAAACTCAGTTCATAATACCATAGCCCAGATATATCTCAAGTTCCAAGCCACTGTAAAAACAGGTCATTGCGCTTTACTGCACCATAGGCAATCCACCACTGCTACCACTGTCCAAGAAGAGTGTACAAGCCTTAATCCAAAATACTGTACCACAGTTTGAGCAATGCTAGAGGCTAAAGGCCGAGTCACTGTGTTAATGAAGGCACAGTTAGGATATTCGATTTACTGTGATTAAGGCTCAGTCAAGATTCACCATAGTCCGAGCCAAGAGATCATGTCACAGTCACAAATCTAAACCACAAGAAGAATCAAGCAAGGAGATCACCATAATCCGAGCAAGGAGATCACACCACAGGAAAATGCACTGCAGGTTTGAGTATGTCAAGTATATCAGAGTTGTAGGTCCGAAAAAAACAGAGTTGCAGGTGCGAAAATCAGTGTATAGCCCGAGCTTCTTTTCTTCTTATTTTTAGGTTGTCCTTCCTTATAGTTCACGAGACGTGAACTATTGCTCGCTGTTCTGTGTTTGATAATCGAATTGACGATTGAAGAGTGAGTATGTATGCCTAATATATAGTGTTTAGGTCTCTACAAAAAGGCTGACATGAGTAGGCCAGTATAGCTCGGATCACTGTCCAGAATAATATTCTTAACTTAAAAGATTCATATCTTCCATACTATTTGGAGTTTCGGGCCAAGTAAGAGCTCATTGGAAAAGCAAAATTATGCTCTAAAAGATGGTATACGTATCAAATTGAGAGGTTGCCTCTAATGTAGTGAAAAACATTTTTTAATGTGACTGGTCATTAATTAGTGCAGAATTGGAGGTAGGACAGAGTGGCTTCATGGAGAGTAAGGTCATTTGGAAATGTAAGACTTCATGGTAACATTTACTAGGAGAGCTCAACAATATATATTTCATCAATGACAATTATTGACCAACAATCTAGACATGAGCTAAACTAGCCCTACATAGTGCAATCACCCCTACAAAATCCATGGCTCCTCTAAACCATGTGTCCCAGTAGATGCATCACAAGGCTTCCAATTCTATCTAGAACGAAAGGCCATAAGAGTGGGGGCTAAAGGGATCAGGCATGGCCGACTATCATAGGCCTGGGATACAATACACAAATCATCACATGATCTACAGTGCTTTGGGACTTGCATGTCATTGCACTTACAATGGTGTTTTCCATGAAAAACACAACGTACCTCCAAGGAGGTAACACTACTCATTCATCTATTTGCACTATATAGATATATGAGCTTCCTTCCTGTTCATAAAGCAATAGATGCATAAGCCATTTCCTGATCATTTTTAAAGTATCATTTACAAAACTTGGGATGTCTCAACAACCCCTATACCCTGTTTCCCTATTCGAGGTGGCATAAACCTTGACCCAACATGGATTTACCCACTTTCCAATTGGTTTATTCTAGCAAGATCATTTGACTGTTATGTTGGGAGGAGAATTTGCTAAAACGGCAATGTCTTCTTTTACATATACTTCCTCTTATCATCAAACTGACTCAAATTCAAAGATTTAAAGTTGGATGATCTTAATGCAGAGTGTCAAGAGTCTCATGACAAGATGCATTGCCTTGCCTGCTCACATCTCTTATTATAGCTAAAGTTTCTGTTATCTCATTCTTGTAATGTAAAAATACATAGGTTTTTATGTAAGTGTGGATGGACCCACTAACTTAGAAACTTTAAACCAAAAAAATAGATATTAAAATTTAAAACAACAAATAGACACAGTTTAATATTTCGAAATTTTGAAAGCACTTGCTCATTCATCTATTTGCACTGTGGATAAAAGCTTCCTTCCTGTTCAAAAAACGATAAATGCATGACATGTCCTCATTTCGTGATCATTTTGAAAGTATCATTTATAAAACCTGGGTTGTCTCTGCAACCCCTATACCCTTTTCCCCATTCGAGGTGGCATAGACCTTGAACTACTAACATTGATTTACCCACCTTCCAAATGGTTTACTCATCTCTAGCAAGATCATTTGAATGTTATGTTCGGAGGAGAAAGCTGCTAAAACAGATACAGTAATCTTGTATTTTTACATATATTTTCTCTTTTCATCACATTGGATCCAACTTCAAATATTCAAACTTGGATGATCTGGATGTAGAGGGTGAAGAGCCTTATGAAAAGGACATATCAGCATGTTTGCTCCATTCCTTTCTTATTATCTATATTTTTTTATAAATAAGGATGTCACATGCTCTCTATTAGTGGTGTTCCTTTCATATTATGCTATTTAGGGTTGCATGGTGTTACTCTTGCATTCTGTGCTGACTGATGTTTCTTTTATGATTTGATATTCAAATTTTATTTAATTAGTTCATTGCTGTTTGTAAAAGATTGGTTCATACGCTGAAGTATTCTACTTAGAAATCAGCCTGACAAATCTAAACTAAAATATTGCAAAAATTAAGCTGACATCTTGAAAAGACAACACTGTAGTAACGACATGCAATGAAATACCCATTTAGGCCTGTTTGCTTTCAACAAATATCAGGTTGGCTGGTTTCCCAATTAATTCAGATATACTATAGAAAACAAGTAAATGGAAGCAAATTTCAACTGAAAAAGAGGTTAAAAAGTTTACCTGAGTTGCACTTATCAAGTAAACATCAGGATGATAATCTTCATCAAATATCTGGGGAAACCTTTCCCTTAACCTCATTCCCAGATTATACAACTCTTCCTCACCTTCACGTGTTAATTCTCCATTTGTTTTCTTTATGTCCCAGGGAGATTGCCAGCCCCTTAGCCATGATGGTATTTGTTGTGAACCATGTGTTTCCCTAAGTGTATCATCTGCAGACTTCAAAAGACTCTCCAAACGTATAGATAATTGCGCTAGCTCCTTTATGCGCTTCTTGGTCGGTGCACGAGTTCCATGCCTGGCCTGTTGATATAATTTTAACTCAGATGCCAAAACTTGAATCCACAAACAGTTAACCAATAACAAAGCATCTCGCCTATGGAAAAAGTATACAAATGTTTTGGACATTCTCCACTTCCGGTTAAATAGCTAAATAAAGTAATACAGAAAGAACCACTTTCCTATCTATAACTAACAAGGAAAAGCATGCTTTCCTGTAAGCAAATCACAGAACTAACAATTTTGCTTCATTTTGGCAGATGACGAAATAATCAACCTCGGAGAGTGCATTGCAATGCAAATTATCCTATAGATGAAACAAACCTGGATGTTTAATTTTATTTGGATCTCAAATGCCAGCACTGAAATTTCATACCTCATAGTGATCATGACCAAAAGACTTTTCTAAGACAGAAACAGTAAAGCTAGCTGGTTTTTATAAAAACACAACCATAATTCACACTTTCTTGATGCATTCACTGCAATTGTCCAGAAGTCATATCAGAAGCCAATGAATAAAATTAGATATAAAGCAAGGAAAACTTTGGCCAGCTATTTCGTTTGTCTGTCCATTTCAATCATGTTAGGTCCAGTGGTTGTTTCCAGCTAGTAAATGGTTGGCATTTACTCTCTATAAGTGCTTCCCTAACCATTTTGTCTTTTATAACCTTCTATAATAAGAATAAGAATAATACAAATAAAAGAAGCTAATGATGAATTTATGATAATATTAGAAAAGCATAAGCCGATTGGTGCAATACTCAATAACAAGTAGGTTGAATCTTCTCCTCCTCAGCACTTCCTCCAAATTGCCATAAATATCTTTTGCCAGTTCACTGAATGCACACAATTCGTGTAGGCTGCCTTTTCCTTCCTCCTTACCTAGTATTCATATTAATAATTTCCCTTTTTGCAGGGGAATTGCTCCCAGGAGATGAAGAACCCATTCCCATCATTTCCTAACTTCTGGAACCTTTGTTACTTGCAGGAAACTTTCCAAAAGCATCGTGAGCTGCTCTGGAAGCTTTGGGAGTTTGGCAGGAGCTTTTGGGTGATTGTTCCACCACTTCCAATGTTGTTTCCATGACATTTGTGCATTCCTGGCCCTGCGTCGCCCAACTTACTTTTTTTCGTGCAATTTTCCACTATTTTAAAAAGACAGATCAACCCAGAAGGGCCCACAAACTGCCAATTATGATGGATGTACCCTTGTATACAAATGTCCATGGTATTCTTAGTTGGGGCATTGATTTACAGGTTTAATAGTTCTTTCTTTTTCCAGAGGTGTATCAAGAGAATGAATATAAACAACCAACAAGCTACTCAATGAGACACAACAGATGGCAGAAAAGATAAAAAGCCAATCGATGTATCACATGAAAATGTACAATATATAGTACAAACCATAGAAGCCCAGCAGGCTAACTAAAGTTGTTGAGAGGTGTGAAATACAAGCAGGAGGTCACGTGATCAAGTCCCCATGCTAGCTGCCTCTGTGGATATTGGGCCTCACTCGATGTCCCCATTGGGTTGGGTTGTCAAAATCTGCAACCGGCCGGTCTAATACCGGTACCATCCTGAAAATGAAGGGAAGCACACAAAGGTTTCACCAAAATGTTTATTCCATTAAAAAAAATATAGTACATGTTACCCATCAAAAGTGGGTCACCTATAGGAGAATTTTTCTCCTCATTTGACATCCAACCATCCAGCAGCCCTATGATAGCCTTCACATAGCATTATAACCTACGTTACCAGGATTCGGATTCGGATCCGTATACGGATATGGATCCGAATCTGCTAGTTTTATGAAAATCCAGCATCCGGATACGGCAAGGATACGTCAAGTACAACAAAAAAAATATAATAATATTTTTTAAATTAAATAAAATAAAATAAAAACACATTAGAGTTCAAAAATCAAATACTCCCTGAAACCATCAAACACTTTTGGAACTGAAACCATTAAATATATTATAAATATGAAGACTGAAACACTGAAATGATGCATACTCCCTCAATAAAATTATGTATTGTTTAATTATTACATGTTTTAAAAATTTGGTTAGAATTAGATAAATTATTTTTTTGGTTAGAGGTATATTTTGGTTTAAAATGCTTTTCTAAATGTCTAAATAAGTTCAATCCCATAAAATGCATGAAACACTAGTGACAAATCAAATTAACAATTCCAACAGAATTTTATCAAAATTTAAATAAATTTAAACAAAAAAAATCACCTAAATATACTGAAAAAATAAAACAATTAAACAATGAGACTACTACATAAAATTAAAACTGAGTAATTTAAATAAAAATTAAAAATTTCCAAAAAAAACCCACATTTAACTATTTTCTAAGTAATCCATAAAGTAAGATATATCTACTAAGATATTTCAATTTTTGGGTATATATCCCAAAAAAAAATAATTAAAATAATTAATTTGATATATGTGTAAAAAAAATATTTTATAAACATAATATATATTTTCATTGTAATCAAATATTTATAATTACTGTATTTTATATATAAACATAATGCTGTAATAATATTGTAATTTTATTTTTATCGTATTGACTATTGACATAAAGATTGTCTTATTGCCTATTGGTTTACACCACGTGTTAAGTTAACGGATTTGATTTTCTTTATACTTTGGGCAAGTCTTCATGCATTCCAACAAAATTTCATTGTTTTATTATTTTTTTGAAAATTTGGTTTAAAATTGAAAACAACGCCATAGCAACCTGTCAAAATTCATAGCAATGGAATAAAATTATAGCTTAAAAAAATCGATTAAATCAAAATTAAAATGGCTCATGAGAGGACCGGTAATTGTTTCTGTCGGCATGATGTATGAACCCATAGTTGTTTCTGCCGGCATGATGTATGGACCCATAGTTGTTTTTGCCGCCATCTCGAATGATCAAGAGCACTGGATTTTTTCGTGCAAAAAGAAAACATGTCCAGCTACCAGACAGCTGCTACAGAATTTCGATTTAACTCCAAACATCCGTTTCAGGGCCCGTAATTGTTTCTCCCGGCATGACGTATGCACCCGTAACTGTTTTCGCTGGCATGACGAATGATCGAGAAAGCATAGAGTACTGGATTTTTTCGTGCAACAAGAAAACATGTCCAGCTACAATACAGCCACTACAGAATTGATTTAACTCTAAGTTGCACGAAACAGGGAAACGGGGAAGCGAAACGAAACGCGACCTCCCCAAATTTTGGAAACAGGGAAACGCGAATATATATAATAATAATAATATAT